>PVIR01011722.1:30000-46314 GCA_004026965.1 Petromus typicus
TGTAAAATAAATTCATCAAGTTCCAGAAACAAACATTCTGGGGTCTAAATGTCAAAGTTTAGCATTTACTTTCTATGATTCATAGTTTTGGTAAAATGAAATTTTCATGGTCAAAAACAGCATTTCTATAAGCATTTTGGGGAAAAAAAATACCCTATTCTCATCTTTTTTTTAAACACAAAAGAAGATTAAAGTATCATCCATGCAAAGAGAAATCAACAAGGTTTTTAATCACATTTTCCTAGAAATAGCTGAAGGTGAAATTCATGAACACCTTTATTTTCAGTTGATATATGCATTATTCAGGTATTTATACCACTTTGAAAAGAGACAGTGTCCTAAGAAACACTTTGAACTTACATTCAGGGTTACAAAGCATTTTTAAAAGGCTTAGTACCTGGGCCACATCACTAGAGGCCTTTCACTTCTTTTTTTCCCCAACATAAAAAGTCTGACCCTGGATGCACATAAAAATTCTGAAGCATGATAAGAAACATATTTTGCATATCAATTAGACAGAAGGTCTTGTAAGATGGCAAACCTCACTGAAAGACACAAATGATTGTGGACAGAAGCTTTTATCTGAAATAATATTATAGTGTCATATAAAACAAGAAAGCTAGCACAGCACTTTGAAGGCCACATCACACTATTCTTCTGCAGTAAGAGTTGGATCCAAAAGACTGAGCTGATAAAACAGAAGGTTTCCTGTTGCTGGAGCAACATTAATCTCGGCTGCTCTGTTATCATTTCTTTCCACTCTCTCCCTAGCCTTTGCCTGCAGTAACAAGGGAAACAACTTTTCCAAATAGGTAGGAATATGAAAAATAAGAGCAGAGAACATGACAGAAGGCTAACTTAGCACTGGCAACAAAAATAATGCTAAAACACAAGAGGAATATCAAAATCTCAAATTTTCCAACGATGGCAAGTTAAATGAAATGAAAAATAAAAAATAAAAACCGTGTGCATTTACATACACAATGCTCAGACACTCTAGGAAACTGGAGAATAGGAAATGCTTCCTTAAGAACAGGGGTGACATTGGGGAAGCCATCTTTATCCCACTTCTACTGAGTTGAAGAGGAAATATGGGGAGGGGACTTTCTAAACAGCAAAGGTAATCTCTGCCAAAAGCATGAAGGTACACGATCCCTCATAGCTTCTCTAAGGAAGCGGTAAAATTCTGTCTAAGCTTTGCTATTAGTATCTGTCTGTTGAACGCTGCATAGATGCCACTTCATATTGTCCAGTAAGTTCTTACCACGTGGCTGAAGCGCATGTAAGACACAAAAGGATGTGATTTGAAGGAAGAGATAATGTGTTGCCTATTACCACGTATACCTCTTGCTGGTGATATGCTGGTATAGATTGGACACACCCTCCATTCACCTCTCTGAGGTTTTATTTATTCCAGTGTTCATGACTTGCCTAAGGGGTGGTGATTCTACGATATGTAGCAGACTTGGCCCCACCCCCAACAAATGAGCTCTTTGTCCTTACCCCGCCCACGTAAGTTTACTGGAACACCACCACATGTCATATTACGTGACACTCACAACTGTGATCTTGGACCTACAGCTTGAAGCACAATTTTCAAGACTCTTGAAACAATCTTTTTCAGTGGTTATCAAGGAATATGTTATTTTAATAATCAGCATTAATCAGGCAAGAGATGAACCAAGGTCCATTGCACATGACACATGGAGATGGCGTTCTGTCCTTTTCACTGAAATGTGCGCTGTTACATCATTAGTGAGTGCCAACTGGGGTAGCACCCTGCCTCTTTGTGAAGCGGGAGGGAAACGCTGTAGAGCAAAGTGTTCAAATAGTATCTTGAGACCGGCATGACGCCAGGCTGGCAAACCTCGCTGAGGTTTAACACTTGAAGGCGATATCAATCTGTGAAGCACGTCTCCCAGTGTGCCCTGGTGTGTCCTGAGGTGGCACCTTGGATTCACAGCTGGCCCTTCTCCTTACCCTCTGGGGCTGATCCCAGGGTGCTTCCGGCTCCTAGTACTAAGCAGTTTTGTTCCATCACACCATTTTTGCTTTGCAGCCATCTGATCATGAGCTGAAAGAATCCATGAGCCAAATAAAATTCTCCTTTGATAAACTGTGGGTGTCTCTCTCTCTCTTCCAGCAACAAGAACAATGACTAATGTACTCTAAAAAGACAGAAGAGCTTAAAACTCAGGTCTTATCTTGGCTCCAGTGTATCCCTGGTTGGTGTCACTAGGGAATCAAAGGATTGAGTGAAAACCCTGTCTGTCAGGCTGCAGCTTAGCTGCCCTCTCATCTTCGGAGGCAGCTTCTCAAACCTACGAGGCTGGGCAGATAATACCCCATGTGCTCCGGGGGTTCAGTGACCAGCACTGCCTCTGCGACATATTACTATTGACTATTGTGTTGCCCTGGACTATGGAACGTCTACCAAGGTGATTCACTAGATAAGAAGTACCAGTTTAACAGGGAGGGTTAAGTTCCTTTTCTCATTAATCTGTGTTCAGAAGCCAAAACGGCAAGTAGCCCTTGGTGGTGGTCCTGTGGCAGAGGGGAATGGCATACAACCTGTGATCACAGCCCTCATGGAGACTGAGGAAAGGAAGCTTCCAGAAAGACAGACTTGAGCCATTCCATCTGCATAGAACATTTGTATTCTTCAAACATTTTTTCTGACATTTAGCACCGCACCTCTGACATGTATGTGTGAACTTGTGACGCAAGTTTGCCTTTATTTCTTTGAATAAGACCTTTACCCCTTTGGGTGCAAAGAGAAGGTGTCCCCTAGCAAGTTTTCACCACACTGTACTCCGTTCTGTCTATTCCAATAGATTCCCCGAAAGATCAGATGGGGGAGTTTCCATGCCTGTCCTCCTGGTGCTGGGCATGCTAGCCAGCATCATTTGAACTGAAACTAATGGTGGAAAATTAGAAAGTGTGCAAGAAAGAAAGAGCACTAAAGCAACCTCCATTATTTAATAATATGGACTAATTTTCAAGGCCAATGTTGTTTAAAATAAATTTAAAACTTAGAGATTTCTCCTTGTTTATAACTATCGGAACTAGTCACATTCATAAATTTGAAAATCTAGGAATGAGCGGGTCAAGAAGTTGTAGAATTTGATTTCAGTTTGCAGAAGAACTGACAGAATTCACAAGCCTCTGGTAAAAGCGTTGAGGCTTCTGTACAGGCCAACTTTAAACGAGTCCAGGGGAGAGTTTTCAGACTTTGGGCCATGTCCAGAATACTCTTTCCACTTTCCAAGAATAAAGCTGAGTGAGCCTGGCAGCCTGGACGTAGTCTGTAGGAGGGTATTTGTAGGTCCTCTGAAGGAACTTTCCTTGCATCCGTATAAGGATCGCAAAACAAATAATAAGCTGATTAAAAAAAAATTCCTTTAGTTTCTAGGGAAAGTCTTGATACCTAGTCATTAGCTGGGCAATCTGCCCTCAGAGTTCTTTCTGCCTTAATATGCAAAAAGAAACCTGACTAGAGATTTGTTTTAATTCTTTATGCTTTGCTACTGTACCGTGAAGTCCTAATTTCTGCAAATCCAAATACTCATTAACTCTCAAGTGCTATTAGCTATCATGAGTCAAAAGATTCAAAGGAAAAAAAAAAAAACAGTCATTTTGAACCAACAGAAGAAGCTTTGTTTTGTTATTATGTCTGTTTTTATGGAGCCTGTACTTACTTGTTTGGCTATCTATAGAAAAATTGAGATTAACATTTAAAGGTGATATCAATCTGATTTTTAAATCAAACATTGACTGTAATAACATTAGCCTTTCAATGCTTATACTTACTATTGAAGCTTCCATTCTTCTATTCTTAAATAGATAGTTGGTTTTGATTTGGTAATAGAGGTGAGGAAAGGAAAAATTTATGCTCACTAACACTTTTTTTTTCTAAATTTTTCTATGTCTTTCCAACTTAATGAGGTCACAATAATGTGAATCTTATATTTTGATTTCATCTTTAATGTCTGTCTGCATCCCTTTACTTGGAGGTATTATCAGGAAAGGTTGTGGCTACAGTATTTACTTACTGTCCTTTATTTTTTTTCCTGCAGATAGTGCTCCTCAGCACTGACCAGGTCTCACTGATAAAGCTCTTTTGCATAATAGTAACTTTCTAAGAGTAAAACTTCAGCATGATGCTGCAAACTCCTTTGATGCCACATGACATCTTCTTTTGTTTCCATTTATGAGATTCCCCTGAAATCTGCCTTATGTTTTCACTTTTGTCTGTGTCTAAAACAAAGCATAGATCACCATAACCCATAGCAATCCACTTGGGAACACGTATGTCTGATCCTTGTAACTTTCAGCTGCACAGAAATACATGTCTGCTTTGCAACTGTGTGTCTGCTGGAGAGGCTCCGAAGCTCTCATAAGGTAAGCCTCACCAAAATTAACTCTAGGCTCAATGCTGAGCCTAAATATTTTGGGCTTCTGACACCAGTAGACCAACATGGGTTTTTAAAAAGAGATTATCAAGAGGGTCATTGCTACCAAATGTGGATTGGAAGAATTAAGCGTGGAACTCTGTTTATTCAAGTATGCCCATGTTCGTTGGTAACTTGGATGGACAACTGCAGAATACACTATTGGAATGGCATGGGAACCATGGATCCACAGCTCTCTGGGAAAAATGAAGCCCTCTCCACGGGAGTCCCTGGAGTGCAGGGACACAGAGGAGAGAAAAGATATGTCAACTGAGGAAAAGACAGACAAGGTATAGAAAGTAAAAATGGGCCGTATACACATTAATTTATCAAGGTAATATGTGTCTGTGTGTGTGTGTTTCCAGTTTTTCTGTTTGACGGAAAAATACGATTTAAAATTCACCATGACATTGTAATCTGCCAGTATCCAGAATGAAATCTAAAAGCTAAGGATGTAGAAAAATTTTACAAGTTGGAGAAGGGGCCTGGTAGCACGACACAGTGCTTGCCTAGCATGGGTGAGTTCCTAGAGTGCAATCTCCACCATGTAAAAAACGCAAACTGAGGAAATGTTTAAATTCAGCCAACTCTTCATAAGGGTTATACAGGGAAAAATTATTCTCATGGGTATTCTGAATTTCTGTCAAAACACAGAATTGTCAGCAGGTGTTTATACCTGTTACTGAGTTAAACATTGATATGAGCTACTCAAAGAAATAAAACATAATTTTTGGCTCTCTTCTTTACTGTACATCTACACACAAGATTATATATGTAAATATACATAAAAAGTAAAAGACACATTGCCATTAATTTCTCACAAATATTTCTCCTTACTTCCTTAATCCCATTTTTATCCCTGCATTCTTGTCACTGTCTGAAGCCATTCTGGAAATCCTCTTTTAGGAGTGTCATTAAAGGGATGATCTTAAAAGCACAATGAATGTGCTGTCAAGTGCCATCCAGTGGAGAGAAAGGGCTATAAAACACTGTGGGGCCCTCATCAACCTTATTCACTGGCTCCGGCACCCTATGCCTTCTGACTCCTTCCCAGGGTCCAAAACACCATGAAAGAGACACGTTTTCCATTGACTCCGGGCATCAGGACAGCCACAGCAGCATAACAAAAGTTAGTAATGAATGAAAATTTCCAGAAGTGCTTTGCAAAGTGGCAAATGGTAAGTGTGCTTTAAGGGAGCAGAAGTGGAAGCAGTTTTAGGGGGTCAATGGTACTACGTGTTTCGCTGGATATTTTTGTTGTTGTTGTTGTTTTTGTTTTTGTTTTTGTTTTTTGAGACAGGGTCTCACTTTGTGGTTCCGGCTGGCCCTGAGCTCAGCCTCCAAATCACATCACAGCAATCCTCCTGCCTCTGCCTCCCGAGTGTTGGGATGACAGGCGTGAGCCACCACGCCCGGCACTGTGGTATGTGGTACTGATTGCTGCTGGGGTGAGTCTCCACACCCAGTATTGTTATGTGGTTACCGGGGATCAAACCCGGGTCCTTGCACTTGCAAGACAGGCACTGGAACCACTGAGGTATATCCCCGGCCCTCGCTGGACATTTACTGTTTCCCCCCTCCAAGAAGTCAACGTGAAGGGAGATGAGTGGTCTGTGACAAGACTCCACACTCGTGGGTCCTGAGTGTGCTTCCTGACCTTTTTCATATTGTGGCACTCAAAGGAAATTCTACATTCTATATATTCCCTGGAAATATAGGAATAAGAATGTACAGAGTTTTTTGAGAAATACGTATCTCCCAAACACTATGGAAAAACAAAATACAAAGTGTTTGGGGGAAAGGTCAAGTATTGGATTTTGTACAAATGTTCTCTAATGTTCTTCAGTGGAGGTTCGAGAGCTGGAGGTCACTGAGTGACCTAGTGAGTTGCAAAAGCAGTATTATTAAATACTTGCCAACACTTTCAAAAAATTGGGTTGTTCCATGGCCATTACTTTTCCATTAGGTTTTATGCTCTAGGTACATATATGTAATTCTTAACTAAGAAGACTTCTTCATAATCCTTCCAATATGGGGTTAGTGTTTTTTTCAAAGAAGCAGATATTCAGAAGTATGAAAGCTTATCTTGCACAGCCTTTCATATTTTACAGGAGTTGATATCGTAACTGAAAATCACTTAAAATTTTCTGTAATAATGCAAACGTATTTCAAGTCCAGACAACTATTTTAAACGTTATTTGTAAATAAAGGTGAAGAAGCTCTACCATAGAACAGCATGCACTATTACACCACTTGCAATGATATCACATCAGCCCCGCACAGAAGCACACAGTGAACAGGTGAGAGGACACACGTGGGGCACAGCCCGGCCACCCCCAGCCCGCGCTCCCCGCCGCTGACCGCACCTTGGGCTGAAATCTGTGCTCCTTGGGCGCCTGGACCGCGGACTCCTCTGGCAGCTCCACGGGGCCCTTGTCCACGGTGAGCGGTGACGCGCTCTGCAGCTGGCTGCTGAAGGAGATGTCGGGGTGGCAGAGCGCCTCCTGGGCTGCGCTCCGCGTGTCGCAGTGGAGCAGCAAGGGCGGGATGTCGCTCGCTGTGCTTGCCACCTGCGGGGACCGCACGGCGCACCATCAGACCCGCGCAGCTCGGCCGGCTGGGCTCAGGCAGCCCTGGAGGCTATTCCCAGTGCAGCTTACAGCTGCAGGCTACAGGCTCAGGACTCCAGCCCCCCAGGCCCCTTGGGCAGCCCTGAACCTGAGGGGTCCACGTCCTGATGCCCGTAACACAGGTCTACTTGGACACTACTCTGACTCGGGTTAAAATAAAGCTTCGGATTGATTCCAGCACTGGTGAAGAAGCTCAGCACAGTTATTGACAGGAAAGTTAACAGGCTACCTCAAAAATATAAATGTTATCTATATGTTCATACTCTCAGAACTTTGGATATGCACTACGGGCCCTGACACCTGTGTAAGAGTAGATAAAAATATAGCTCACTGAATTCAATTTTGACAAGAAACAGCCTGATAAGGTAAGAAGGTGGAGAGAGTTTCAAAAGGTACTTTTTGTTGTTTTGCTTTGTCTGCTGTATAGTTACACTGATGTGGACTCTTTTATATTTCTTTGTATGTTTTCAGGTTATTTAGCTGACATTTTTGAAAGAGATTAAAAGCTGTGGTGGATATTAAAGTGAAAAGAATATACATAAAATTTTCACCATTTATATACACAGTGATTTTACTGACACATGGTACATATTACATAAATGAATAAATATGGAAGACCAGGACAATAATGAGAAAATAAAATTATACACATATGATTTTTAAATAATTCACAAACAGTCATATATTATATGCTCTGAGAAAACAGAGCTGTTAAATTACAAGGTTTTTTGGTAAATCAATACATAAGATACATATTTCTGTATAATAGCTAAAATTTATTTGATAAGTAGGAGTAATAATGAAAATGTAGCTACCAAAAGAAAGTATTTTACAAAGGAAAATATCCTGCTCTGCGCATATATTACAGTATATTACAATATATGTTTAAAAACACATTGATAACATAGTATGACTATCATTAAACCACAGAGAAATTAAGAAAATTCATTATGGAAGAAAATTTTATGATCATTCTAAGAAAAGTTATACAGTGGTACTATAATGTATTGCTTTATATTCTTACCAATTAAGAAAAATATAACCCTTCAAATCATATGTCATGGCACAAATAGCTCTTAAAGAAAAAGAACTGAGATTTGCCCCATTTTTTTCTTTGTTGTTACCAGGGATTGAACTCAGTACCTTGTGCTTGTGAGGCAGGTGCCAGAACCGCTGAGCTAAATCCCGGGCCCCAGTAAGTCATATTTTATATCTATTAATGCAGGTAAGTCTAAGAGAGTGCCTTGAAGCTACTTCTTAAATTTCAACCTCATAATATATGATCACTAAGATATATCCCCCAAAGCAATCGAAACACCACTGACCACCTACATGAACGAACAAGAAGGAAATAGATTTCCACAGCAAAAAATTTATGAAAATTCACATCTCTAAATAAGTGCTTTCCTTGTTGCCCCATTTTAGAGGCCCCTCTTCTCATTTTGCACCTCTAAAATATCCTCCTCCTTGGGCCCCAAAATGACAACGTGATAATTTTAACATTTCTACAAAAATATTTATGGACATGTTTCCCTAATATTTATATAACTACTCTAGGGAAGGAAATGGAAAGAAATTAGTGAAAGTATTGAAAAGTATATTATTTTATAAGCTTCAGTTACAATAAAGTTGAAAGATTTTATCCTTAGTCAAGTCCACATACAAGTACACGTGGAGTGATGAAGTGTGTACTTACTATATATTCATTCAACAAATATTTATCAGGTGCCCATTGAGTGTCGGGCTCCCTTGCAGGTCCTGGAGAACGTGGTGATTGCCTACTTTAATGAATCACATATCTAGCAAGAGCAATAGAGAATACACAAATAAGTAAGAAAAGTAATGAGATATGAATAATATACAAAAAAATCTGAATAGGGTAATACATATACTTTCCATCACTCGAGGTCTGAAGAAGGCATCTAGGCTCAGAGTCCAAGATCAGATTTTAATGAAATTTGATACTGCTGTTCATACAAAAAATGAGAAATAAAGAGCAGTCCATCTGTACCAACTTGGATATGTTTCAAAAAAAAAAAAAAAAAAAAGCACAGTTACTAACCACGGGGGCACATTTCTGTAATCCCAGCATTACATAGTGAGTTCAGGACATGGCTGAACTACATACAGAAGGGACCTTTTTTCTAAGTGGATGGGTGGATGGATGGATAGATGGGAAATGCTCAATATAAGCAAAATGGTCAAGGGTAACTTCAGAGAATAAACAACAACCAGATCATAAACTTTCTAAACCAGAGTCAAGAGTTTAGTGTTTCAAGTATCAAGGGAAAATACTTAACAAACTCTTGGGAAGAAAGAGTAGAGCACAGGAGGGAAAAAGAGAATAATGATCCTATGAAACAGAGATCAAATATTTCCAGGAAAGATCAGTTTCAAGAAAAGCTAGAGAATGACTATTGATTTAAGTGCACATTCAGTGGAACACAACAGCTACAACAGCATCAATAACTATATAAGAGAATCTCAACATAAGAAAAAACAATGTTCTCCATGCAGAACTAGCTCTTGGGAATCTTGAAGATTTAATTCTGACTGTAGAATTAAAGAATTTCATGAAGAGAGGTGGAAAACGAAAACATCAGTTTAAGTAAACTTAACTTTTAAATTAGAAGAAATAAAACTTTGATCTATTTCATTCAAACTAAGATAATCTGTGTTTCTACAACTAATAGTAATTTAAACTCTCCTTTTCTGTTTTGCAAAAAAGCCAGAGGCACTAATCAAAACTGGAAGGTTCATATCTACTCTCCACATGGACAAGGACTAGGAGGGTAGAGATCAAATCTTTTGGCCTAAAAAATTCTGGTATATGCTTTACCTAAGTACTGAGAGACTTGTGTAAATATACCTATCTCCTGAAGCTATTATAAAAATGTTTCCTAAAGAGTCTCTCTATATAGGCCAGTTGTCCTTGAACTTTCAACCCTGCTACATCACACTCAATAAAACTAAGTCTTTAACAAACATCACGTGACCAGTCTCATATGCCACTGCTAGTATGGAATCCCATGTCCGGAAAGATTCCTTGAGCTCCATTGCTGGGTAATAATTTCTCTACAGCATCCTCTCCAGGAATCTCCCAAACTTCATGTGAAGAGCTATGAAAAAACCCCAATTTGCACCTGGAGCACAGATGCATTTTTAACAAGATCCCTCACATCGAAGAAAGTGACATCTACACCCTAGAATTCTCCAGGCACTGGTTTAGAGTCTCTACAGTGGCTACAGAAACACATCAAGTTAGTCCTTGTTGGTATACACTTCTCTTCAAATGTCTGAAAATAGTCTTTGTATCTTAGTTGTCTCCTATCTTTTCTACACACTGAAGGAGAAAGGATTTGTCCAAAATAACGATGAAAAACATCACCAACAAATTACGGCACTAGCTGGAATCTGAACACATCCCACTTCACACTCCTTCTCCCACCTACACTGAAGCAGACAATTTCAAACGCTGCTCTGTGCAACTCTACATCTCAAAAGAAAATCATGGTTCTGGGACAGGAAGTGATGA
The DNA here is from genome assembly GCA_004026965.1 of Petromus typicus. Lineage (NCBI taxonomy): Eukaryota > Metazoa > Chordata > Mammalia > Rodentia > Petromuridae > Petromus > Petromus typicus. The sequence continues at coordinate 40,617 of PVIR01011722.1, forward strand.
TACACCCAATGTATTTTATCCTTTCTTTGCAATCTTCACAGAAAGAAATTTCTTTTTCTTTTAAAAGTTGCATACCTGACTAACACTTGGAGGTTGTGTTGCATTAATCATAGATAAATTTAACTTTCATCATAAGTATAAGCTACATTCATAACTTAGACACAATCATTTCATTACTAAATACTTTTTATAGTTTAAGAGATACGGAGAAAGGGAGAGAGTTACATAATTTAAAAATATCATGTGCATGTTCCAACTCCCTGTGATGAATACACTTTTTATGTACTATAAACATGTACCAATTAAAAAATAAAATGTACAAAAAACTCTTTAGAAATACTTTTATTCCTCTCTTGTAGTGGCCAAGCATTAAATATGAAATTCTTATTTTTGTACTTAACTAAATTGATCAAAATACTTATCCTACATTCATGTATAGTTTCCCAAATACCAAAGAGTATCACTTATCAGTTTCAGGATGCAAGCTTTGTATTCACATAAGATGTATTAAGAGGTAAACAATTTTTGATGATAGAACCCAGATTTTCATATTATATGTATACATCATAAATTGACATAAACACTAAAATATCACATTTCAGTAGTGCATCCTTTCAGAGATCAATGTTATTTTTAAATAATAAAAAAAAAATAAGCACGATCCCTAAAAACTATGAGAATTAAGTTGTGTCTTATACTGGTACAAATCCCCATTATGGAGTGCAATCATGATGCATATATGTAATGTACCAATAAAGATTTCAATAAAAAAAACTGCCATTTTCTTTGTTGTTGTTTTGTTTTGTTTTCCTCTGTAGATGAGTAGCTGATATAATTTAGTCAACTATTCTTCCTCCAAAAAGATACCGGTTCACATTCATAAGATTGTGCTCTAAACAAAATACTAAGTCGACAAGCTAAGATAATCCTAAGGCAAAGGAAACACCAACATCTATTTAACTTATGTAAGTGAGGATTTTTCTTTTTTTTTCCCTTCACCAACTTTATAAGTACATTTTACATTATAGGTACATGATCCACATTATGATCATCTTCAACACTGAGAATTTGCACCTCTGCACGATGTATCTTGATTCTCATTTTTCCCATTCCCTTTCCCTCCCTATAACCCCCACCACCATATAAATAAGCTTTGTTTCTTTTTTTTTTTCTTTTGTTTTTAACCACCAAATTTTTCTTTCTCATCTTTGCTTTCCCTTGCCCTCTCATTTCCCTTTTCCCTTTCAACATTTTTTTTAATTGAAATCTTTATTGGTACATTACATATATGCATCATGATTGCACTCCATAATGGGGATTTGTACCAGTATAAGACACAACTTAATTCTCGTTTTCTCCCATAGCCCCACCCACCCTACCACCCCCGTATATACATAAAATGTGTTTCCTTTCTTTTTTGTTATAATCCTTTGAACATTTTCTTATTTCACATTTCCTAGCATACATTCTGAACCTCAATTGAAACCAGGATTTCTCCTACAAGTCATTTTTTTGTTTTATGTAATAAGTTACCCCATAATAGCTAATTATGAGCCTTCTATGGTTGAATACATTATGCTAATATAGGTCTATTCCTAACCTATACAGTATTCAATATTTTCCTCTTATAACTATCTCTAGGATAAAAAATGTTCAATTCCCTATATAAATCTACATAAACTTTTGTTCAAATTTCCTTGATTAGCAGAAAATCTTCCCTAGCCCTCAGGCTGTGTATTATCACTCTTCCCATAATTCTACCAAACTTCCACACTGTAAGTCAAAGCATCCTCAAATTTAAAACATTTCTCCTCTGCTTCTAAAAGTTTACATATGTTTGATTCTCACATTTGAAAGAAAAACAACATTGCTTTCGTCTTTAAGTGAAGATCACAAAATTTTAATTATCTCAGTATATTTCAGCTCATTCTCCAAACATGACTTTGGTTGATTCATCTCTGTTTTATATTACAGGCCTACAAAATGAGGCACGTGTGCAGGAGGTAATAAAAATGTTCATGAATGACTAAGAGATGACTGAGAAAGTTTAATTTGAATTTATTTTCAAGCAACTGTTTGAAATATGATATTGCATGTTTAGACTGATGGGTGTGAGTCTAGGTTTTCAGCTCAAAATCATTACTACTGTTGCTGTGATTCACTAGATTTAGTAGCATATTCAGTAAGCTGCTATAGCTAAGTTGTTTAGCCTAGTGGAAAGTGGCATGTAAAAGCATTATATTTGAAGTCATAAGGGCCAATCATTCATACCTGAATGTCTATCGATAAGGAAGAGAAAAATCTGTTGCTTCCATTTCCTATCTTATCAATTAATATTGCTTCCTAATGCATACTAGAAGGACGATGCTCCTCATGCACCTCATTTTGGCCATGTAAGATTGTGTCTTTCCCAAATTTTCCACAGGGTGTAAGCAGCTATCTCACCGCAGACAGAGAAATTCTCTCTAACAGAGGTCACACAAGCTTCAGTTCAATCACCTAACCTTGCTGCTGGGAAGAAACAACACAGAAGTCATAAAACAGACAACAGTATGTTTCCATTCCCGGTCTTATAAAATAAAAAAAAAAAAAAATTAAAAAAAAAAAAAGCACTCAGTAGTGATAAATTCTCCTTTTGTGCATGATGAAGCCACTTTTACTGCTATGGATTTTATTCAACTCAACGCGTTCCTTCTCCGGACTGAACTACTTCATTAACAGTTGGTTTGACCTGGGTGAGCAATTTGCCTTCATACTCATCTCCTCACTCTCACTCGAAAAAATGCCTTGACATGTTAAATAAATAAACTTGTATATGAAGACTGAGGAAGCAAGTCACACATGCTTCTCAGGATATGCTGAGAAAAGTACAGGAGGCAAGAGTTCTGTTGGGAATTGAGCAGAAAGTAAATTTAATTTACAGTGGTTACAAGCAGAATAACCAAATGTTAAGCACTAACTCTCCACTGGCTTTCATATTGCACAGTTTATGTATCCTACACAGGGGGAACTGTCATTTAGTGCAATGGTTGTGTAACTGTAATGTTCTAATGTAAATATCTCAAACACTTGTGAAAATAAATAAGCAAAATTTCTGTTAAGGAAATAATTATTTAGAAGTTCAGCTTTTTAACAGAAAATTGATTTATTTCCATTCAAATTAAATACAGTGTTTATTATATACACTATCAGAAAAATGGAAACTAACAGTCCATTTTACTTTTCTACATTTGTAAACATATTCCAAATAAACTTTTAAGTTCATGGAGACAAGAATAAATGTATCATTTGTATAATACTGATTTTTCTTCTTCTTTCCTCTTGAATGATATTAATTTTTAAATGTTACAGAAGCCGTATTTCCCTAATGCTGTTCAGTAAATTAGTTCACTGTAAGTTTTTCTGTCACCATGGGAAACTCTTCTTTCCTTGTACTACCTTATACACATGAGCTACAGGTAAAACAAGCAAACAGAATACATGTGTTGAAAGAAATCTATCTTATCAGTGAGTTCTGTCTCCCTTTCTCAATTAGTCATAACTAATATCTTGAAATAGTTTAACAAGATTGATAATATTATTTTCTATATTTTATGGTGCTAAGATTTTTATTTCTTCTTTCTAGTTCATTTCTCAACAAAGACACAAAAGGAATTTCTAAATATTTGTGAATAACAGCAGCTATGTTAACAGAATCAAGTATTGAAAAATCAATCGCATTATGTTGTTGGCACAGACACAATGTGATGATCATTGGACACCTACTTCTAAAAATCAACATGGTGCTTTTAGATCTGTCCGCAGAGGACACGGTAAACCTGCGGACAACAACCTGCCAGCCATGCTCCATCTCGGCCGTCACAGCTGCTCCGACGGCCCAGCTGTTGTGACCAATTTCAAAGGGCTCCTCAGAAGCCACTGTGTCGTGACTCTGGTCGGAGAACATGTGACCAGCCTGTTGCTCTGCATTTTGGCTTATCTGTCTACATTATTAAATTATAAGCCCTAAAGCTTGCATGGTTTTGTCAACTTCACTATCAAAAGGAAGAAAGAAGAAGGACAGTAGAAAGAGGAAGAGGCGGAGGAGGAAGAAGAGGAAGAGGAGGAGGAGGAGGAGGAGAAAGGGGAGGAAAGTGTCACCGCTAAATAGTGGGCTTCATTGTCCAACTGCCTGGAGAGCTGCAGGAAAGAATAGTGCTGATCTAATTCAGGTAGTGTTTATGATTACTACTTCTGTGGTATTCCTAACAGCTTGGAAAGAATCAGCAATGTGTGAAAACAGACTGTTTGTTCTTTTTATAAGCATGGAGGTTATTTTTCTCTTCATGTACATGATCTAATCATCTGGATCTTTTCTCTTCATGTCATCTGTTATTCTCTAAGGCAACAACAAAATCAATCAGTTTTAAAGTCATCTGAGTCCAAGAAAAAGAATGAAACATTGTAAAATGTTATTTAAATTCTTATCATTTTTTTCTTTGTATTTTACCAAAATAATTAATTTTTCCTAACCTAGATCACTGAATTTCTCTTTCTGAACTTCACCTAAGACTAATGACACCAAAGTGAAGTTGCGTTTGTTATTCAAATTTGTAAGGAATTGTAAAGGAAATTCTTCTAGGTTCACAGTCTAGTCAAAACTCACAGTTGGGATATCTGAATAGCTTTCAACAGTCTTTAGCACATTTTTGAATGCTGATCTAGGCTTCAGAAGTTCATTAGTAACTCATTAAAGGTTTAGTTACAGTCCAGTGGGTGAGTCCTGAGTAAGAGGGTGTATGTGTGTACAAATGTGTAAACTTTTAATTAGGAAAACTGTCACATCTGGGGATTAAGAACATACAATGCAGTGTTTGAAACACGAGAAAGTAAGTGACCCCAAGATGGTCTTTTATTTTGAAGTTTTCTTAGAAGGCAAGTAATTTCTTTGTTAGTTCTATTTCTTAGAGGCATGTTTTAATGACTTCATCTTCTCTGGATTAAATGCATGAGGTTTTTTTGTTGAAGTGTTTAATTATTTTATTTAATTCTGCCACCATAATAAACTTAGCCTAATTATTCCCTCATTTAAATAGTTAAGGTAATATATTTTGAACATTTGGAATTGGAAAGAGATACTAAGACTACATATCTTTCTATTTCATCCATTAAAGACTTACAAATAAGGAGTTAGAGGACAGAAACCTCAACTTCTGGGCTTTATATAAATAGTGCATCCTGAAGAAATGGATATAATCCTCCACAGTTTCTTCAAAACGTGGGAGACATTCAGGGTCAGCACTTATAAACTATTCATTGTCTTGAGCTCTTAGTCCTATATTCCCAAGCAGTAATGTTTTCATATCATTTTGGTCTGAGTCTTTAAACACAGTCTATGTTAGGTCCTTGCAGCTTCTCTACTGGCTCTGTCTTCATCTAGATTTTAGATTTAAAAATGTCGAGTTGGATCCAGAGGATACCAATATAGAGCAGGTGAATTTGATGGAGCTACAAAATTCCATAAAATTCTTGAGGTGAACTAAATGAAGAAATTCACTAATTTGAAGGACCTAATAGAAAAAGAAGATCTGTGCAAATAACATTAACAAGTGACTATATAGCATGCAAATTTTAGTAATTAAATTTACAGCCAAAATATAAGTATGAAATTTTTTAAGATGTGAAAGGACAAGAATTTAGACTTTACAAAAGTAGAAAC
>PVIR01011723.1:0-46489 GCA_004026965.1 Petromus typicus
TATATATATATATAGATATACACATGTACATATACTCATATATATACACATATACATACATAGAAATATATGCAGAGAGATATATCTATATATCTATATGTAGAGAGATATATATCTATATATATAGATTTATAAATCTTTTATAGATTTATAAATCATCTTTGTTTATTGTATCTTTAATGAAAACTGCTTCTTTTATAAATATCTTCTGAATTTCATTTTTTTCATTTTAACATGCATCCTTTAGTAATAACAAGGGATTATTTTACTCATCTTTTGAAAACATTTATTTTACTGTTTTTTGAAAAATATTTTAACTCTTTTAGTTTAACTGATGGCTTTTTAGTTGCTTGTAAGAATTTTGAAAATTTCTTTGGTGCTACTTAATGGCTGTATCTCAGTGTTCTTCATCTTCTGGAAATGTATGGTCTGAAGATTTGTTTTGTTACTTTCTTTGATTCATATTCTTTCAGTATGCCTTTTGCTTATTCTTCCTACTTTTTTTCTGGAACTCCTCCTCAATCTACATTGGACCTTCTCTTTTCAAACATTATTTCTCTTAAGTCACCTTTCATATTTTTTTCTTTTGGGGTATTAATTTTCAACCTGATGGTAGGTTATTTCCTTATGATGTTTCTTATTTTGCACACAAGCTTTTCTTCAGCAAACATTTTTTTTCTTTCAGCATCCTGTGCTTCCTGAGTTGCAGAAGTACAGTCCACTGTGTTTGCTTATATAATACATGCAGTGGGTATCACCAAACCAGTTTTCATGTTCATTTATTTGGTTAGCACCAGGGTGACTGTACAAAGTTTTACTCTTCTCTTATGTGAAACACAAGCCTAGACCTCCAATTTCTTATGGGAGCCACAAATCAACATTTGCAGTTAAATCTCCCTTGGCATTTGTTCCTAGTATTCCAATCCACTATTTTTTTCAGTCTTAAACTCTGTGGTTTATGATGCTTTTTCCTTAGGAATGAAGTCTTTGAGCACATTTGGCTCCATTAGAGAATACTTTCATAGAAACTGAGAACTGGAGGCACACTTCAGTTTCTTTATCAGTAAAGTGTTAGAAATAACAGTATATCTTCATAGCTTCTTCATCTGCCCTCATAATTTGTGTAGAGAATTCAATGTATTAGACATGAAGCCATTAAGTCATGGACTATTTCCAACAAATAAAGGCTTTCTACAAGATTTTCAATTTTTTTCTATGAGTCTTCATTTATTGCCATGGTCTTTCTCTTTAATAGTGAGAAACCTTGCCTGATTTCTTCAAATCATTAGTTTAGTAGGAAAAAAATCATACAAAAACCTGAGACTTCTACATATATTTATATCTTTACCTGCTTTGTCAATTGTTCCTATGTCTCTTCTCACTACAGATATACATTTTGCAGTTACATGAGTAAATTTAATTAGTTTTGTTAGTGTTATTTTTATCAAGCATTTTTGTTTTATGCTTCAAAGAGTGGTTGTGTTGATTATGTCTCATGCTTTGAAACTGCAGCTATTTTTATAACAAACTTAAGCAAGTCAACTTTATAAATGTTTGGAAAAAATATACATGTCAATCAAGAATTGAAGTTAATTTAACTATTGGTAAAAAAGCAAGGGAAAAAGATTTCAGTTCAGTATACAGAAGAATGTTTGAAAACCGAGAGCTGCACAATGATGAACTCTAATGTACCCCCACCACTGTGGACTTTCCGTCACTCATTTCATGGTTTTCACAGTGTACTGTTAAGTAATACAAAAGGTATATCCATATTTGAATCTCTTTTAATCATGATAGTCTTCTGAGAAAGTGTGAGAAATTTCACATTCAGAAAATTTACCATTTGCTGCAATTTTAAAGCTCCATTTGAATTAGATCTGTTTGGTATCAACTCTGCCCAAGGTCCTAATTTCTCATTTCTCTTAAATGTATCAGAATTGAGTAATATCACTGAAAAACTTGAGGTAATCAGGTCAGGATTTTTTTTTTTTTTTTTTTTTTTGAGACAGGATGTCACTTTGTAGTTCAGGCTGGACCTGAGCTCAGCCTCAAACTCACATCACAGCAATCTTTCTGGCTCTGCCTCCCTCCCAAGTACTGGGATTACAGGTGTGACACACCACTACAGGCACTGTAGTAGGTGGTACTGATTGCTGCTGGGCATGAGTCTCCACGCCCAGTACTGTATGTGGTTACTGGGGGGTCGAACCCAGGTCCTTACACTTGCAAGACAGGTGCAGGAACCACTGAGCTAAATCCCCGGGCCCAGTTCAGGATTATTTTTATTCTAGTGTAATAAAATATCCCCAAATTCATAGTCCTACCATTTTCCTGTATTTTAAATGATGACAGTTATATACAACTCATGACACTCATTTAATACACTGACTTTATTATCTGGCCATCTAAATACATCATCACTTATATTTGGATTTAAATGTACCATTAACACATTGCACAAAAGTATTTCATTTCTTGAGCCAGGGATTTAGCTCAGTGGTTCTGGAGCCTGCCTTACAAGTGCAAGGACCCAGGTTCAATCCCTAGTAACCACACATAACAATGCCAGGTATAGAGACTCACACCCATCAGCAATCAGAGCCACATATCACAGTGCTGGGTGTAGTGGCTCATGCCTGTAATCCCAGCACTCGGGAGACAGAGGCGGGAAGATTGTTGTGAGTTCAATGCTGAGCTCAGGGCCAGCCTGAACTACAAAAGTGAGACCTTGTCTCAAAAAAAAAAAAAAAGTTAAGAAAATCCCTTTGATTTACCTATGCAATAGAATTAGAAGATTACACAGAAGGTAGGAGTCATAATGAAAGCATGAAATCATGGTGCAACTATGATGTCATTAACTTAAGGAAAATATAAAGAGAATATAGTAGTAGGTGGCTTTTAAAATATTTTTAACTGTAAAAGACATACACAAATTTTCTATCTTTGAGCCTTGTGCCACCATTGGTCCTTGATTGTAAATACAAAACATTTTCTTTGTCTTTAACATGCCATCAATAACATCTTTCAACAGTGATTTGCAATAGAGGACCATGAAAATCAAGAGAAGAGAACAGAGCCCTGAGGAGGTCAGGAAAGGACATCAGTGATCAGAAAGGTTACTTATCATTTGATCACACAAAGGAAATTTGAAAACCAACATATAGTGATTCTCTGGCCTGGTTCCAGGTGCTATGTAGTCATCTAAAGAAAGAAGATAATGTATCCTTATTTCTGCTTTGGTCTAATTTCTGCTTTTGTCTAATCTAATAAGTAATTTAATTCCAAGAGAAATTCAAATTAACATCACACTTGATTTATATATTCAGCCTAAATAATCACAAAGTAGAAGGGATAAAACATGATTAGATGGTTTAAAAAAAACTAAGAAGTAAACTCATGGTAAAAATTGATCTTTAAGCACAAAAATGATTATGGACCTCTGATCTTGGCACAGAATTAAGAAAAACTGAAAGTCAAATGAATTTACTCCATACACTCCTAATAAATATATACTTTTAGATTTTAAAAGAAAATCAAGGTGCTAAAATCTTTCATATCTTTTATTCTCTAACCCCACATAAAAATAACACAGCACAATATTTATACTATCTTAAAATCTTTAAGGAAAATGATTGTATAATCTCTCTCAGTACAATACTCCAATATTTAATAACCCTAAACTTATTGAAGGTCATTCAGTATTTATTTATTTATTTATTTATTTATTTATTTATTTATTGAGATAGGGTCTCGCTTTGTAGTTCAGGCTGGCCCTGAGCTCAACCTTGAACTCATAGCAATCCTCCTGCCTCTGCCTCCTGAGTGCTGGGATTACAGGCTGAGCCACCATGCCCAGCATTGTGGTATGTAGTACTGACTGCTGATGTGTGTGAGTCACTACACCTGGTATTGTTGTATGTGGATACTGGAATTGAACCAGAACCCTTACAGTTGCAAACTCCTGGCCCCAGTTTTTCAGTATCTTACGAAGGAAAATAATTTCTATTCAAAAGATCAAAGTGAAGATAATTTTGAAGCCAACATTTACCCTTGTTTCTTTTAGGCTACTCAAACTCACTTTCTTTATCCTCGTATGTACTTCTCAGCAGTTCTTTAACATTATCCTCTAAGTCACCTTCATCTTTTTAAAAACTGTGCAGATAGTTATCAATATCCAAAAGAGAGTAGGACTGAGTTAAATCCCCACCCTTATGAAGATTCTTAGTGATAAGCAAAAATAAATTTTAGTTAACAGATGATAATACAATAACAAAAGGCAGTAAGCATGAAAACATTAAAAACTAGCCTAAGAGGCAAATATGGAAGACAAAACTTTCCAATTTGATGATAAGTAAATATAGCTTTTACCACAAATGCATTTCTCCTGGAAAGTTTCAAAATTAATGAGTCAAAGTTTTCAAAATTATCACAAATATTCTTTTTACATATTCCTTTATATTTCTACCAGAAAACACTAGAATTTTATAATTATAAAGTCAAAATTATGAAAACTTTACAAATAAACTCATCCATTTTTTTTCATTTCAGAGTTATGGTATAAAACATTTTGATTTTAAAAGAATTCACATTTACTAGAAAAGTAAGGACACTGATTATTACAAACTATGCTACTACAAATAGGTATACATATATCAATTTGGTATAATGCCATTAGTCCATTTGGGAAGATATCATGAAGAGGAATAGCTAGGTCAAATGGAACCTTTAGTATTAGTTTTTTGAGGAATCTCCATACCATGTTCCACATTGTTTGAATCAGTCCACATTCTTACCATCAGTGGAGAAGGGCTCCTTTCTCCACACAGCCCCATCAACTTTTATTATTGGTGAAATAATACATATATTATTTATATATATATATTATATATATAATATATATAATATATTGGTGATAGAATCTCAGTGTTGTTTTCACAAATGATTAGTGATGTTGAACTTTTTTTTTTCATGTATTTATTTGTTGTTTCTAGCTCTGAGAAGTGTCTTGTCCATTTCAGATGCTTATTTTTGGGTTGGGTCTTTAAATTTGAGGGGGTCTGATTTTTCTGTGTTCTTTATATATTCCATGTAGTAGTCCTTTGTCAGAGAAACAGCTGACAAAAATTTCTTCTCAGATAATGAGTTGTCTCTTTGTTAGTTTCTCTTGCTGAGCAGAAGCTTTTTAATAAGATAAAATCTCACTTGTTGATTCTTTGTGATAGTTCATGCAACCAAGGTTTTGTTCATAGTTTTTTCCTACACCAATGTGGTCAAGAGTTCTGTGTAACCTGTCTTCCAACAGATTTAATCTTTGGGTTTAATATTTTGATCTTCAATCCATTTTTATTTTAGTTTAGCATGATGACAGATAAAGGCCTTGTTTTTCTTTGCAAGTTGAAATGCAGTTTTTCCAGGACCATTTATTAAAGAGGCTATCTTTCCTTCAATGAATGTGTTTGCCCCTTTGTAAAAAATAAAATGGTTGAGTATGTATGGTATTGTTTCTGTATCTTCTAATCTGTTCCATTGATCCTGGTTCTGTTTTTTGCCAGTACCATGCTGTTTTGGGTTTGTCTGGGGTTTTTTTTAAATCACAATACCTTTATAGTACAGTTTCAAGTTAGGGATTGTGATGTCCCTGCCTTGTCTTTGATGCCTAAAATAGCCTTTGCTATTCTAGACCTCTTCTGGTTTCAAATGAATTTTAGGATGTTATTCTCTGATTCTGTAGGATATGCTGCTGTAATTCTGATCAGGATGGCATTAAATCTGTCTAAGATCTGGAAGTATGTCCATTTTCATTACATTGGTTCTTCCTCCTCAAGAACAAAGCATATCTTTTTGTTTCATGATAACTTCTTCAATTTCTTTTTTCACAATACAGTACTTTTTAATGTACAGGTCTTTTACTTCTTTCATTAGATTGATTCCTAGATATTTCTCTTTTTTTTTCTTTTTTCTTCTTCTTCTTCTTTTATTTTTTTTTTAATGCTACCGTGAAAGGTGTATTTCCCCAATTCCTCTCTCAGTAAGACTATTATTTGTGTGGTAAGGCTACTGATTATTTAGTGTTCTGCTTGTATCTTGCTACACTACTAAATTTTGTTATTAAGTCCAGATGTCTTTTGGCAGGGTTTTGGAGGCATTTTATGTAGAATATCATGTCATTCACAAATAATGACAATTTAACTTCATTTCCTATCCTTGTTGTTTTTATTTTTTTCACTTGTCTAATTTCTGTGGCTAATGTTTCCAAAACTAAATTAAACAAGAGTGGTGATAGTGGACATCTTCATCTTGTTCCTGATTTTACAGTGAAAGTTTTCAGCTTTTCCCCATTTAGTATGATCTCACTGTTGGTTTGTCATAGATGTCTTTTATCAAGTTGAGATAAAGATCATCCATTTCAATTTTCTGTAGGGCTTTTATCACGAATGGGTGTTGGACTTTGCAAAATGCTTTTTCCGCATCTACTGAGATGATCATATGGTTCTTGTTATTGACTCTGTAAATATAGTGTACTACATTTATTGATTCTTGTATATTGAACCATCCCTGCATCCCTGGGATGAATCCTATATGACCAGGGTGCATGATCTTCTCAATGATTTGTGGCATTCTGTTTGCAATATTTTACTGAGAATTTTTCATCCATGTTTAATAGGGAGATAAGCCTGTGGTTTTGTTTTTGGTTTGGATTTTTCTCTGGTTTTGAAATCGAGGTAATCTTTCTTCCAGGAATGAATTTAGGAGTATTGGTTTCCTTTCAACTTCATTAAAGAGCCTGAGAAGTAGCAGCATTAGGTCTTCTCTAAAATTCTTGAGGTTGGTAGTGAAGCCATCAAGGCCTAAGCTTTTCTTTGTTGGTAAGTTTTTATTACATTTTTCAAATTCATTAACTAATATTCAGTTGTTTAAAATTTTTATAAAAATTTCTGTGGCTCAGCTTTAGTAATTCATATGTATCTATGAATCTGTCCATTCTTTTATTCAGAATCTATTGTGATTTCACCCTTTGCATTTTTTTTTTCTTAAGACAGGGTCTCACTTTGTAGTTCAAATGGGCACTGAACTCACTATGTAGCCCAGGCTAGCCTCAATCTCATAGCAGTCTTCCTGCCTATGCCTCCAGAGTGCCAGGATCACAGGTGTGAACCACCATGCCAGGCACTATGATATGTGGTACTGGAAATAGAACTCAGGACCTTGTGCTTGCAAGGTAGATGCCGGAACCACTGAGCTAAATCCCTGGCCCTGCATTCTTAATTACATAAATTTGAGCCTTTTCCTTTTTTTATATAAAGTTGTCTAAGGGTTTTGCAATTTTATTTAATCTTTTAAAGAAGCAACTCTTCAATTTGTATCATTTGTATCATTCTTTTAGTGATTATTTCATTAATTTCAGCTGTGGGGACAGGGATTTAGCTTAGTGGCACCTCTACCTTCCTTGCAAGTGGAAGGTCATGAGTTTAATCCCTGGTTCTGCCAAAAAAGAAACAAAAAGAATTTGTTTTTATTCTTAAAGAAATTCTGCTCTGAACTTTATAATTTCCTCCCTTGTACAAGTTTTGGGTTTGATTTGCTCTTGATTTTCTAGAAGCTTGAGGTTCCACATAAGGTAATTTATTTGAGTTTGCTCTGTTTTCCTAATATGGATACTCACTATCATGAATGGCCCTCATAGGATTGTTTTCACTGTGTCCCATAATATTATATTGGGATTATCATTTAATTGTAGAAACTGTCTAATTTCTTCTTTAATTTCATCTGTGATCTACTGTTTTTTCAGGAGTATGTTATTTAATTTTCATGTGTTCTTGAAGTTATTGTGATTTCTTTTGCCACAGATCTTCAATTTCATTGCAGTATGGTCTGATAATATCATGTGATAATTTCAACTTCTTTACATTTACTTAAGCATGTTCTGTGAGCTAGTATGTGGTTTCTTTTGGAGAATGTCCTCATGCAGCTGAGAAGAATGTATATTCTGATTTGGGAAGAAACACTATATAGACCTCGATTAAATCCACTTGTTCAAAAGTTTGATTCAGTTCTAATATTTCATTGTTAATTTTTTATCTGTTTGACCTACTTATTTGTGACAGCAGGGTATTGAGTTCCCCTACTACAACTGTATTAGTGCTTATTGGATTTTTCATGTCTGCTAATATTTGTTTTATATAGTTGGGTGCAGTAGTATTTGATGCATTATAGTTATGATTGTCATCCCTTCCTCTTGGATTGTTCCTCTTATGAGGATGTAGTGACTTCCTTTTTCTCTTTAATTAATCTTGCTTGAAATCCACTTTGTCTGCCAAAGGGATAGTTGACTCTGCCTTTTTCTGGGTTCCTGTGGCATGGCATGTTTTTTTCCACCTTTGACTTTCAGGCTATGAATTTTTTAAAGAAATGTTTTTCTTGTAACCCATATATTGTTGGATCTACTTCATAATCCATTCTGCCAGACTGTTTCTTTTGATTGTTGAATTGAAACCATTAACATTGATGGTTATATCTGACAAGTATTATCTTATCCTTTTCATGTTATTTTCCTCTTGTTGGCAACTCCCTTATTTCTCCATTTAATTCCTTCTCTTTCCCAGTGTATTCATTCTCTTAGGATTCACAAAGTTGTAATCTTCATTTATCTTTTTCTAGAATACCCTTCAGAGCATTTTGGAGTATTGGCTTGGTATTCATGAAGTTTCTCAGGTGTTCTTTGTCATAGAAATATCTTATTTCTCCATCAGTTTTTTCTCCAGATACTGGGAATCTGTAGTCTTTCCATCAATTTTTTTTTTTTTTTTTAGGTTTTTTGAGACAGGGTCTTGCTTTGTGGTTCAGGCTGGCCCTGAGCTCAGCCTCCAACTCACATCACAATCCTCCTGCCTCTGCCTCCCGAGTGCTGGGATTACAGGCGTGAGCCACCACGCCCAGCACTTTTCCATCAATTTTGCAGGATACATAAATGTGCATTGGTGGTTGTTTTCTTTTAGGGCATGAAATAATTCTCTCCAGGCTCTCTTTGATTTGAGGGTTTGTGTTGAGATGTTTTCTCTGACACTCATGGGTTTTCCTCTAGAGATGATTTGTTTCTATTCTCTAATAGCTTTTAGTATTTTCTTCTCATGTTAGATTTGTGAAATCTTGACCATTGTATGCCTAAGTACAGATGTTTTTTGATCATGGCTAAGTGGAATTCTATGTGCCTCATTTGTATGTCAAATTCCTTTTCCCTCTTTGGGAAATTTTCCACAATCACTTTGGTGAACAGATTTTTAATGTCTTTTGAGATATCTCTTACTTTTACATTGACTCCAATAATCTTAAATTATTCTCCTGTGCATCATCTACTAGGTGTTAGACTGGTTTTCCATGGCTCCTTGCTATTTTTAAGAAATCTTTCATGTTTGTTAACTGCAGTCCTGTCTTCTATATATGGTATTCTGTCCTCACATCACTCACTCCGTTGCACATACTTTGAATGGAATCTTTAATCTCCTGAGTATCAGTTTGGATGTGTTTGATGTGTTCTATTTCTTTCCAATGCAAGGCATTCATAGTTTCCATCATTTTCCTGAGTTCTTCTATTTTTTAAAATCTGTTCCTTCTCTAGAATCACTAATCATATCTTTCATTAGGTTCACCAGCTCTGTAGCAGTCTGAGAAGTTATTTCTAACTTGATTTTTTTCTAGAGGCTCTTTCATCTGCTTTGCAGCTTCCATTGTTACCCCTTCAGGGAGTCCAGGTAGAAGACCCAGATTGGTCCTCATTCTTCCCTGGGTTTATCTTTGGGAGCTGGAAGTCTGAGTTTGCATCTTGTTTATATGGCTTCTTATTTTTTATTGTTTTTGCCTTAATTCCTAGGTTAAAGCATGTACTCCCTTACAGCTAGTTATCTTTATTGCTAGCAGTTAGAACCCTTAGGAAATGACTACTTCTCAGAGGTGTCTTCCAGGTTTATCTGGGTTTTGGATTTTAAGTCTGTTGTAAAATCCTATAATAATTATTAGGGATAAGAAGTTGCTGCCTACTTCACATAGCCCCTGGTTCTCTAGCACTGGGTTTTTTTTTTTAATGTCAGTCTTCCTGTACCAGGAAGAACAAATGATTAGAACAGTTTTGTCACCTTTGCTAAAGTAGCACAATCACCATCAGCAAGCCTGAACCTTTAGTTCCACTTAAGTTCAGGCTGATTTCTGGCTGAGACTACAACTGGGCCTGTAGAGCCTCCAACAGTTGGTTAGACACCTTCTCTCCCACTCAAAGTGAACTCCCTGACCTCCTGTGGGTTTGATGAAGCTGCTCCACAGCTGTTCCAAATTCTGAGTTCAGTTGTCCCTTCTCCAAGATGCTACCAACCAATCACTCTCTGGGGGTGACATTCAAGCTCCAACTAAACAGGCCCTGCAGTCCACTGTATTCACTGCTCTGCTCCACTGGTGTGTTCCTCTCTGGGTCACCAGTGGTCACAGTTCATCTTCAGGTTCAAACCACCCCTCCGATACAGCAAATCTTGACACAGGTAGGAGGTAATACTTATTACCTCTTTCTTTGCTAGGGACTCTTTCTTTCCTCTTCCCACAGGCTTCAGTTCTCACCTCAGATTCTTCCTGGGTCCTGGTGACCCATCTCCCTTCCTTCTCTCCTCCCCATGTTGCTCTACCCCCGTGCCTGGACACCCAAGTTTAGAGAGGCCATCTTTCTGTCACTCTCCTTTCTTTCATCTTCCCAGGAGTTCTCTATTGAACAAGTATTTACTGAGCTCCTATATGAGTTCGATATTGAGCTACTCACTCTACCAAGTGCCATGAACAAATCCTCTTTCCTCTAGGCAATCGTACTCTCATTACAATTATCAGTTCATTTGTTCAACAAATATTTACTGAATACCTACCATGAGTGAAAAAACCCTTTAAGGTGCTGAAATGCAAAAGTGAATGTAAGAGACAAAATTGCCACCTCCAAGGAAAATAAATCCCAATAGGGAAGGCAACTATCTGAGATACTTTCTTGTTGCTGGGACAAAATACCCAATAACCACGAGTTAAAAGAGGAGCAATTTACTTTGGCTCAACAGTTTGTAGAGATTTCAGTTGATAGTTGGCTAGTTCCAAGCCAGGGTAGTATGGCAGAGGAGAAACAGTTCCAGTAAAGGTAAGCAAGAAGCAGAGTGTCATAGAGAAGAAACCCTTCCCTCCCATAGCAATTGTGATCCACCTCTTCCCACTAGGCTTTACTTTCCAACATCTCACACGCAGCTGAAGACCTATTCACTGATAAATATCACATACTAATGGTCCTATCACCTCCCGAAAGCCCCACCTATGAGTGCATGAGGCTTTGGGGAACATTTTAGAAACAAATCATCACAGCAGCAACAAGCAGGATGAACAAAACACATGGTATATTAGAAAGTATCTGTAATAAATGTTAGTAAAAATAGGCAAGGAAAAATAATAGGAATGGGGGGGTATGTGCACACAGATATGCAATTTTAGCCTCAGTTGTCAGTGAAGCCTTAACTAGATCACCTTTAAATATAAACAATAAACAAAATGATTGTGGATTTTAATAAGTGTAATAATGGAAATAAGTAGTAGAACATGAAGGAAAGCAACAGGGAAAAGTTTCTTTTAATGAACCTTTAGACAGAAGCCAGTGTGAAAAGAAACTGCACTTCAGCAGAGTGAAGAGTGGGACAGAGTCATATGTGAACCTTGGAATATCTTAATAAGCTCCTAAAAGTACAGAAGTTTCAAATTCTTCTACAGCAGTATAACCATATGAGTAAAACAAAAATAATTAATTAATTGATTTTATTAGTACATTTTATATACACATCATGATCACAATCAACATTGAAAATTTGTGCCAGTATATGACACATCTTAATTCTCATTTTTCCCATTCCCCTAAAACAAACATTGTCACAGATGACAGAGATCCATGGAGGAAACAGAAACATTTTTGAATGCCCACCATGTGTGAGGTAAATGAAAGGCATGCTTGTCATACTCTTCTGCTGTCTAAAATTCATGAAAACTAAGCTGTTTTCACTGAAAAAAGTGTTTTATGACTGAATTAAATTTGAAGTCACAGGAAACAGTAAATAGTTAATGGATTATTTTATTCAATACATTCTGTTAAACAATATTCTGTTCCATTGTAAAACCCTGCATTAGATAGTGTTTTTAGTTATGGTTGAGAATACATAGTCAAGTGACAAGTTATCTTTCAGTTCTATAATAAAATAAATACTTGCATAACATTATTTTACATATATGTGCTAACTCAAGTTTGAATTTCATATATAATAATAATTACCCATAAATTAAAGTTTACTTATTTATGAAGTTTAAAACTTAATTTATTTGTAAAATAAAACTGATCTATTTTAAGTTTACCTATATATGAGCAATCATCTCTTGATGGCTGATGTTAAATTATTTGCTAGATGTTCTATCATTAAGTGTCTCAAATGATGTTTGGGATATCATTTTAAGTGACAGAAAAAGAAATAGCTAAATGTAGGATAGCCCTATATTAATCTGTGTTTCTTGGAAAGTAATCAAAAGATCACCCACAGCCAATAAATCATGTAGGCTCATATACAAATTCTCAGAATTCTAAGTTTAGAATTATAATTATTACCACTATGTGCTTTATGCTAATCTAGTTTTCATAATTTTTTTCAAATAAGAAAGAGAAAATGAATAGAAAGTGGAAGGGAAATAAATACTTTTGGGCTTTACAAGGATATGTTGCTCAAAAAAGGCAAATAAACATTTCCTGTATTGATGTTGCTCTATTATTTGCCATATATTTTTTTCCAGGAAGCATCCAAAGACCCAGAGAAACATACTAACAGAGCTCCTACATATTTTCAGGTAATCTGTTAGGTACCTAGCTTTGCACGCTGCTTCTCCAAATCTCCATTCTGCCTTAAAGAAGCCCTAAATTTTTATATAGAAAAAAAGAAAATAAACTAACTCAAAAACAAAATTTGGGTTTTTAGAATTTCACAATTTATGGTCCTAAAGGATAACACAAACTTAAACATTGTATGGTTTCTTTTATATGAAAAACTCAATACATAGACACACACATATAGTATGACATAAATGATGGATAATAGGAAGAGGGAGAGAAAGAAAGTCTTGTAATCCAAAATGGACAATGTGTCTAGCACAATTGTCTTATATTATTTATATTTTCTTTGGCCTACTAGTCTGGTTCTCAATTTGGATATATGATAATTAACTTTATAAGGTCTTATAAATAAATTAATCTGATCCTGGAAAGATAAAAAGGGGTCATAGGAGTAGGTAAAAAGAATTGAAATGTGTTATACACAGGTATGGATTATTCTATAATCTACCATAGAGAATGTAATCATGTACTACAAATATGTACTAATAAAAGTAAAAACAAATTTAAAATAGCAAAATAGGATAAATATTCTCATTTAAAAGCAACATATTTTTTATTGATTTGTATGAGTTAAGCTGATATTTCTATAATTATGTAAAGTTAAAGGTTGAATGTATAACACTAATTTCAGACAAATAGAACAATATTAAAACAAAAAATGGATGAGTCAGGAAAAATTCTCTTGATCACATATTTCACCCAAGGGAGGCTGGGAAAGAAGGGAAAGTTCCAAGAGTTTTGTTTTGTTTTGTTTTGTTTGAGGGGGAGGTTGTGTTTTGTTTTGTTTTGTTTTGTTTTTTGAGACAGGGTCTCACTTTGTAGTTCAGGCTGGCCCTGAGCTCAGCCTCAAACTCATATCACAGCAATCCTCCTGCCTCTGCCTCCCAAGTACTGGGATTACAGAGTGAGCCACCATACCTGGCAATGTGGTACATGGTACTGATTGCTGCTGGGCCTGAGTCTCCACACCCAGTATTGTATGTGGTTACCGGGGTATCAAACCCGGGTCCTTGCAAGATAGATGCCAGAACCACTGAGCTATAAACCCTTTGCCCCCAAGAGTTTTAATAAGACATTACTTGATAAAAATTGAAGAAGTCTTCTGAAATAATATATATCTACAATCTTGACTTTATTAACATAACTGTTATACCTAATAAAAACAGAACTTAGACCTTTTTTTAACCACGTAGTGGGTAAATCATATTCTGTATTTTAAGTTTCCCCATCTATAAAATATCATGAAATAATTGGGATTTTTGTCAATGTAGTTTGAAAAAGGTACTAAGCAATTACCAGAAAATGTATGCCATTTATTGAGTACTTGATTACATAACTGTTTCTCTCTATAACCATTAAAATTTCTTCATTTCTCTGCTGGCATGTAAGAACACTTGAAAAACAAAAATTATATGATTATCAAGAAAGTAAAGGAAAATACTGTCCTGAGTAAAATAAATTAGAAACAACTTTCACATAAATCTCCAAATATAAATAACATGTATGTAAATGAACTTTTCATTAAGAGAATTCAGGTAAGATATTTTGGAACTACAGATGTACTCACTGGTAAGTGAACAATGAGCACATAATTTCCAAAGTGAAGGAGATGTAAAGGTGATTAACGATGGAGTTATGGATCACTCTACTGCTGTTTAAAATCTTCTCTGCCATTGTCGGAAGGCTGTTTTTTGAAAATGGAATTGCTTCATGGAAAAAATCTCAGTGCCCTCTCAGGTCTACAGCAACTGTGTTTAGTGCTCATCTCGGCCTGGTACTATCTAAATCACCAGCTAAATCAGGACGTTTGTTTTTCCGTTTGGCAAGCATCTGAAGTATGACATGCCTACTTGAATGGACTCTCATACTCAAAGGTGTGATTGTTCTCTAAGGCAACATTTGTGATTGTTTAAAACCAGAGGGATTCACTAGGTAAAATGCAGTGTGGTTTAGATACTATCAACTATGTAAACTGAATGTTTTAGGTACAAGTTTAAGATGTGAGAGTGATGGTAAAGAATTTGTTATAATTCAAGAAGCCACAGTGGTAACATATAGCCCTTTAAAAAATAGCATAAGTATTCTCATATAGCACATCAGTCTAGCTAGAGAAACTATTATTTTGCAGTTAAGTGAAAAGAATTCATGATAAAAGATAATTATATAAGTTTATAAGATGTTAATGTCATCCCAATCTTATTTTATGTCTATTAAAGAAGTCTCTATAAATGTAACATACAAAGAGTCTAGAAGCAGAACGTGAAGAGAATATAACTTCACAGGTACTGTTTATCTCATTTCAAATCATTCTGAAATGAGTGATACATATATCAAGTGAGGAACAATAAGTCAATTTTAAAGCAAGTTTAAGAATGAAAACTGCATCTCTAGAGTCCATAAAGATAATGATTGTCTCATATGGAAATTTCTAGGGGGATTTAAGATCCAATTTCTAGTAACAAAACTAAAATAAAGATTATTTCATGTGTTAACAAAGAATGAGAGACTCAGACAACAACCACTTAGCAAAGAATCTCTACTTTCTTTCGATTATGTGCTATTAAGCTCTAAGTACATTTCTCCAAGACTAAGATTAATGCCTAGCTGACTACTTTAGAATAAAAGAAACCACAACCACACACAATTAAGAACAGAAGATGAGGGCCAAGGACTTAGCTCTGTGGTTCAGGCACCTGCCTTGCAAGTGCAAGGTCCCAGGTTCAATCCTCATTGCCCACATACAACAATGCCATGGTGACTCATGCCCACAAACATCAGTATCATATACCACAGTGCCAGGCATGTTGGCTCACACCTGTAATCCTAGCACTTGGGGGGCAGAGGCAGGAAGATTGCTGAGTTCAAGGCTCACCTGGTCTACATTGTGAGTTCAGGGCCAGCCTGAACTACAAAGCAAGACCCTGTCTCAAAAAAAAAAAAAAAAAAAAAGAATAGATGATGATTTATAAAGGCACCAAAAAGATCATTTTCACAAGTACTGAATATCAAGACAATGACAAAGAGTTCTAAAAATATAAAGAAGAAAAGGTGTTGCCCAAAGCCTAAAGAGTAATGGAATGCCTGTCACTCAAGAGATATATTTTAAAATATCACTTCCCTTTGTAAGGTATGCAGAAGAATAACTGGTATATTATTATGAATGTATCATTTACTATTATCTACTTAAAAATTTTGCTCATTTTATTCTTATTTTAAAAAGAAATTTTAAAGACTACTTGTATAAAATAGAAAGCAAGCCTTTAATTTTTAAATTTTTGTTTTATTTTGAGACAAGGCCTCACTATGTATTCCAGGTTAGCCTAGGACCATGTAGCCAAGGCTGGCCTTGAACTTTCAGCGATCTTTCTGTTTTTACAAGGGCTTGCTACCACACCTTCCTAAATTTCTTTTCAAACCAGAAATCTGGTAAATAATTTAACATTTTAAAATCTTGTTCTCTCATTCAACAAGCTTATATGGCATTCCTACTATGAATACCATCCTATACTAGACACTAATATCTTTGTCTGTGAATTTAAAAGTAATTTGGTATACATTTTCCACTGTAGACACTGTGACGTTCTGCGGAAGGCCTAAAGAGTAAACTTTGATGCCTGCGCGTTTCCCGCGGCAACTCTCCTTGTCTCACTCTTTGGGCTGTCTTCTTGTTCCTGCCAGGTTGTTGGGTTGGAATGTGGGCAGCTTTGATAAAACAACTACAGCGACTCGGTACTAGCAAGTATAAATTAAAGACACACAGCCAATGGAAAAATGGCATTGAGTGCATTTGTAAGAGTATGAGAAAAAAGGGATAAGGAGGGCTTTTAAAAACAGTATTTCAAAAGACAAAATAAAGTTGGCATTTTAAGTTCAAGATTTATGGAATAAGCACATTAGAAATTATTAAATTTAAACTGCATCTCTCACAAGAAATTTGAAATATGTTTAATTTAGGATTATTTAATATTTAGAAATAGCTATCATCCAAATGATATCAGCAAAAGTAGTGTCAAAAGCCATATTAAAGTTAACAGTGTTACTGGAGGCAAATTATGTTCATCACAATTCCATCTCAACATACACACAAGAACATACATGAATGACTAGACAAAAGGATTAAGCCTCTTACCCCATATTTACATTGGCGGGATGTTGCTCCATACTGGAAACGACATTGCTCATCAGCATCATACACCTGACCTGGAGCCACAGCTGGGTAAAGAAAGTCACGCTTGGGAGGCTCATTATCAAGGCAAGTACCACGGCCTGAACTGTTCAACATAAAGGATCAAAGGAAATTAGGTACTCTATGGACTATTTCTGTCACAATTATGAAACCATGTGTTGAGCTCTTTGTGGTAATAATTTAACACATGAAAAACAAGATATAATCACAATATTCTACCAACAAATGGTCACATGACAAGATAGCATTGTTAAAATGACATCTACGTATGAGCTCCAATTTTTTTTTCCAGCATCAAGATACAATGGAAGCATCCTACACAACAATCTGGAAATGTCATGTCAGCCTTTAAAACACTGATTTAAATTGATTTCTGAAAGAATCTAAACAAAGTTTCATATTGTTTTAAGCTTCATGTTTGTTTTCATTGAAAATATAACCACATCTGGTAGTAGAATTAAAAACATAAATGTAGAAAAATTTTCAAAATTGTACCTATAATCCTGAAAGACCTAATTTATATCCTTTCACCTTAGTCAGAACAATAAATGCTATAGTAAGACATATCCATAGTTCTTGAAATACTTCACTAACAAATGGGCACAAAGACAGACAAGGCTAAGATTCAAAGTTCTCCTCTCAAGTACATTAGAAATGTTTAGTCTTTAAAATTTTTCATATTTCATCTAGGGTCAATGGAATTGGAAAAGAGAATGTTCTTTCTATAATTTCTGCTTTGCAAAGTATAGCTGCACTCAAACATAATATTTTAATTCAGTGGAACAAATAACATAAAGTTTGCCAAAAGCTAGACAGAATAGTTTAAAGAGGTTTAAACTTTACTAAATATAATTGCTCATTTTTATTTTGTCAGTGTGCATAAAATAGGACAGATGCTTTTTTACTTTCATTTCACATGTGAGTAAGTTAGAATTTTTAAAGAATTCCTTTGCCAACATTTAAAAATTTTTTCCAACATTCCTGTCCATTGTGCCAGCTCTTGTGTTTTTTTTTCCAAATCTTTTCCATCCACTTTGCCAAAGGAAAATAATTTCACAAGTACAAGTTCCTCAAATGTTATTTAGGACAGTATAAATTTTCATTTATATAGGTAAGAAAAATATGCATAACAATGAGTTTCATAGTCACTAAAAATTTCTCATACTCTTAAAATATAGAACTTTATTATATAAAATGTACATTTACTAAGCAGCAAATTAATACCTTTTAAACACTGAACCATTTTATTATTAGGTGATAAAGATTCAGAAGTCCCAAGGGATAAAATACATTCTTGTATACACCCTGTTTAATTATGCCCCTCAACTAATTTTTTTAATCAACAGAAAACATCTATGTGGGATATTAAAAATGGTACTAATATAGAAAAATTTTATTATTGATCACTGCAATAATTTCACTCATTATTACCCTAGGTATCTAACAGAACACTAATTTTTTCACCTACCTATCCAGTTTTCATGGAAAAACAGTTATTTCTTTTTTATCATAATTTTAAAAATTGACATGTACCTCGGCACCAAGTACTGTTAACAAATGAATTTTTAAAACTTTTAAACTAGAAGTTTTTATCTTATGTATGAGCTTTCAGTAAATATAATTCTACTAGAAAATTTGAAGTTATTTATACTACAATGGTGCCTTGCTTCACAAATGCATTTGTTTGCAAACAGTTTGAGTCACAAAAAGAAGCATATGGATAAAATATCCATATTTTATCCAACTGCAGCCATCTTTCTTGAATGAACACAAACTAAGCCAAGTTTACCAGAATTGTGGAACGAACGAAGTTCATGAACCAAAGCACCACTACATTGGGGTTAACGACAAAAAGGTCATATTTGAACAGTGCAATGGTGAAAGAAAGACCATTTTAATCCAGTCAAATATTGTAAGAATATTGAATTAATATTTTAATTCCTAAATTTTTTATTCTAAAATATGTTTAATCTCCACTATAATAAAAGTATAAATAGCTTCAACAAAGTATATGTATAGAAACAAAATAAGTACTTTGATAATGGCAGAAAAATTAAAGGTCATGTACTGAAGTTGCACTTAAACCATATCCTATAGGTAACACGTATTTATCAATAGCATAACAAAAAAGTGCAGGATATATTTACCTAAGTGGCACCACTTCAAAATCAATTAAAATAATTATATATAATTATGTTTAGGAAAAGTAAGCTAATAAGAGGAAGAACTGTGTGAAGCACAAGGACAAATTTAAGAATAGATACATTGAGGAAAAAAGCTTCTCTGATGGCAGAATTGGCATATAAAGAACCAAGAATAATTGTTTCATTTAACATTCTTGTTTCAAAGTTGTGATGGTCTTCTAATCATGTTCACATTCTTTACGGAATAATCATTTTAAGGACCTGCAGACAATCAAGAATACCATGTACCATAGGTTCCCATGGCCAAAACTCTTCTGAGGAAGTTTATTCCTAAAGTATATTTTGTTTTAATTCTTTGGAAGCACCTCTTACTTGTATAATGTATCCTAACTAAACAGCTAAACAAGTCTTGTTCTCCTTTTCCAGTATATTTTTACAGAATAATAAAACTTCACATTAAATAAAATATAAAAGAAAAACCATACAGGTCTTTAAAAAATGAACTTATGCTTAAGAATATCATATCAATAGAGGCATTTTGAAATATGTTTGGCTATATTTGTACAAATTAGCACAGCTTGTGAATGAAGTATCTTCCAGTAAACCAAATGCGGAGATATCTGCATGGTTGATTAAAATTTTTTTACATTCCTAACATTATGTGTAATCATATTTTGTAATACAGTAAAACCTTGTTTAACATATTTGAGGAATAAGATAATTTTCATATTTTAATTCTTAATTGAGAACCAAAAATGCTTTTTTGCACAATGTTATTAAATCTGACTATTCCCTTTCTTCCAATTTTTCTGCTTTCAACTCAGTAAAGTTGATAGATCACAAATAATATTAACTCCTCAAAATTAATACTCAGAACATTAATAATTAATACTAATTCTGGATATGTTCATGTGTTCCAATTATTGTCATGATGAATTAATATAGATAAAATATAGAAGGTAGAGAATATGGATCTGAAAGAGTATATTTAACTCTGGATATGATTTTTCTTAGTATTTTTTTCTAAGAAAATTTCCAATTACACAACTTTAATCATTTCCCTCTCAGAGGTAACTTCTATTCTGACCTTGTGCAATAATGATTTATTTAATAATTTTACTTCTCAATTATCCACTGGCCTAATTTGGACTCCATTATTTTAAAATTCAAGCTCTAGGTTTTATTGGAACTCCATTTTTTGTTCAATATTGTGAATGAGATATAGCTATATGGATATACATAATGATAGCCCATCCATTTTTATTGCACAATAATCTAACCCTAGTTAATATCTAAAGACATATAGGTAAATGTTATATTCACACATTCTATTTTTGTTTATAGTTCTAAGACAAGGTAAAAAACTTATCAGTTTAAGGATATGTATCTTCTTTGTGAAATTCATAGTAAGGAAAAGTATATTTATATTTTCATATATCTTTGCAGATAGGGTGGGAAAGTCATATTTTATACATTGCTCTTTTAATTTAGAGAGTTTACTTAAAAGGTTAGCATTGAAAATATAAGCATGAGCTAGAATTCAGTTTCAATCAAAATTTACTGATTCCTACATAGAATACAAGTATATTTTCTCAGCTTTGTTTCCAGAACTCATGGGGAAATGTTCCTAATTGAAATATTAGATATATTTTTACTAAAATAATTATACTATCAAGGACAGACTTTTAGGCTACAATATAAAGGAGTTAATCTGAACAAGAAAATTTTTTACTATATATAACTCCATACATATCTTAACAGTCCCTTAACAACAACAACAAAAAGTTAATATTTAAGGCCATTTCTTAATTTTCTCACAAAGTTGTGCTAATTAACACAAAGCAAAAAAAATGAAATAGATTGATATCATCTATAGCAAGAGATGTTCCTTACCTACTATGTACTCATAAGCTACTTTTATCAATTTTTAAAAACTAACAGTGTTTTACCTAAATGTTACAATACAACAATACATCTAGGTAAATATTAATTTAAATATCTTATTTAAAGACAAACCTTATTTTCTCTCTCTGTATGGTTGGGATATTTGAATTTAAGCCTTCCAAGATATAAACATTGCAATAAGAAGTTTACTTCACTTCCCCTATGTAATTATGATTTATTAAAGATTTAGGTTTGGAGCAAGTTTCCCAAAACATATAGATCAACAGAAAGAGGAAAACTGTTGGATCAAATTGTTTCTCTAATATTATGTTTAATGAAAACAAAAACAAAAGATTTCATTCACAAAAATTGTTTTCCACCTATAAAAATCATTTTCCATTTAATAGATTACTCTGAGTGCTTCGGTCATCTTGTTCGTCTGGTGTTACTCTTTTTATAATTGTACTCTCACTTTTCCTCCTCACTCCCCTTCATCAGCAACATCGCCTCTCTTAACGCACTCAGCTTCCGTTCTTTATATGAAAATAACTACTCTGGTTTTGATCTGGAATTGCAGGAAGTTTTGTTATGGATCTTTCTCAGTGTAAACAATTTAACAGACTTTAATGCAGGAACTAATTCATAGAGCCCCCATCATTTTAAAAAAACAATATAACTTACTCTGTAATATTGCTAAGTGGTGGTTAAAAACTGGCCTGAATTACTGCTGACTGCCTTCCACTGCCTGGAAAATGAGCCCATCGTCATCAGCGAAGAGGGGCCATAGTACCAGGTTCAGCCTTCTCTACTTTCTAAATAAATAAATAAATAAGTCCCGCAGGCAGATAGGAAGGACACTACCTGCAAAGCCGTCGTCGGAAAACATCAGAAGCTGGCATAACACGTCCATTATAACGGAAATGGGTTCTTTATTACTTAATCAGGACGGCTTCTGGGCGATTCATGAACCACTTATTGAATCACCGAGTTTAAGAAATCTGAAAAAAAATATTGGGAGTTGGTAAACACCATCTCCTGATAATCAATAGCACCTAGTGTTTCAGAATGACACAAGACTGTGTTCTACTGGCACTTAAAGGCCACAGAATTGTTTTCAGTTGAACATAGAGAATGTTGAATCTCTATAAATCATAGAAAGCTCATTACTAAATCCACCATCATCTTTGTTCTATACAGTCACTAAGGGGAGAAAGATATGCATTTTTGTTTTCTGGGCTGCAGATCCTAAACCATCATCTTTCAAAAGTTCTTCTTTTTGGGAAGAGAAGCTAAAATAAAGTGTTATGAACCTTTCTGAGCCAATTATAAAACATGAACCCTCGATACTTGATCAAAATATCACTATATTTTACAAAATGTTATGCATAGCTTTAACAGAAATTAAGTTCACTGCATTAATAGAAAAGGAACAAAGGGGCCTGGGATTTAGCTCAGTGGCTGCAGTGCTTGCCTTGCAGGTGCAAGGTCCCAAGTTCAGTCTCCGGTAACCACATACAACAATGCTGGACATGGCGATTCACATCCACCAGCAATCAGTGCCACAAACCACACTGCTGGGTGTGGTGGCTCATGCCTATAATCTTTGCACTTGGGAGGCAGAGGCAGGAGGATTGCTGTGAGTTCGAGGCTTGCCTGGGCTACATAGTGAGCAGCCTCAACTACAAAGAAAGACTCTGTCTCAAAAAAAAGAACAATGAAATTCAAGTAAATTTCTGTGTGTTTGTACTTCAGTGAACTGACCTTTAAAAAGGCCTTGTGTATAACAAACCCTTTAATGCTTAAATACATTGTAATCAGATTCTTTAAGTTTATTATTAAAAGAGGAGAAAAAGCGAAATTTTCCTCTTGTATTTACCCATTTTCTTTCACATCTACCTTTTATTAATGGTTTTAACTTTGTCAGCATTCTCATGAGAATGCATGAGAAATGTTTTTATAATATACAGGATAGATAAGCCCCTGTCAGCACTAATCATCCTTATACATATAAAATACAAAGAAAGAGCAAAGATTAAATGAAGTCTTTTGTATTATTTTAATTAATTTATTAAAACACTCTATTAAAATTGGTACTAATTCCACATCTCCAACCAAACCGGTGGTGATTTCTTAACTGTATTTTACCAGCAATTTCAGGATACCCTTTTATTGTGTCTTTACAGCCATAATATGGTTTCAGATTGACAAAGTCTGGCAGATCAAAATTCATTCATATATATGTATTTTTAACAGGGAAGAACACACAAAATTTATTATATGTCTAAGGCATGAGAGTATTAACCACTGGCCTTGTACTTACTGTACTGAGATGGTATTAGTTAATGAGCTGTGTACGGTAAGTGGGACAGAAACAGGATACAGAAAAAAGGAAGTATATTTTTAAAACCAAGAAAATAGTTGCCATCAAAAATACACAGGAATCCTGAGCATATTATATACAATTTCTCTTTCTGATGTCAGAGATTAAAATTCCATTATAAAAATATGAACCATGTCAAGAGAGAAATTCCAGATCTGGCTTGACTTCTGAGAAGAGTAGATCTTTAACTTTAGATAAAACCATCTTAGAAAATGATATTGGTCGTGCTTAGTATAAAATCCTACCAAATGATATCAAACAAGTTCTCTGTGATTTAGCTATAATATTTCACATCACCCAGTTGGCATGAGGCAAATACCGTGCTACGAATTTCTATTACTAAGATTAATATTTGTTGGTTTGTAATATGTTACCCTCTGAAATTAATTTTCAGCTCCTTTAACTCTATTATTATGTTAATTCAAAAGCATCTACTTTAATCATTTATCTTTTTGATTATTGAGTAAAGCACTGTGCTGGGTAATTTAAAAGCTTGTTTGAGTCCTTTTGAAATATATAATTAGAGGGCCAGGGATATAGCTCAGTGGTTCTGGCACCTGTCTTGCAAGCGCAAGGACCAAGGTTCGATCTCCCAGTAACCACATAACAATACTGGGTGTGGAGACTCACCCTAGCAGCAATCAGTACCACATACCACAGTGCCGGGCGTGGTGGCTCACGCCTGTAACCCCAGCACTCAGGAGGCAGAGGCAGGACTGCTGTGATGTGAGTTTGAGGCTGAGCTCAGGGCCAGCCTGAATTACAAAGCGAGACCTTGTCTCAAAAAACCTTAAAAAAAAAATAAATAAAATATATAATTAGAAGGCATCAGTATTTAATACGGTTACTAGTAGATATGAAGAAAAACAATAGTGAATCATTTTATTCTGCATCACCTAGCTGAATTTTTAAAAATTTACAATGAAATCATTCTACTTAAACTCTGAACAAAGTTAATATCCAAGAATTGTTTGCATGTATTTTATATAGATCTTTCCGTTGAATATTTAGCCTGTCCTCTTCCAAAAAAACATAATACAACATAGCCAAAGGCAACAGTAGAGCAATAAAGCACTGAAAACCTTTATATTATTTAAGATAGTATTATCACTTAATGAAAGTCTGTTAAGTGTTTTATATAATTATAGTAGTAGACATGTTTATGTACATTATAATTGATAATATAAGCATTATGATTTAAGCCCATTTATAAAACTGGACACTAAAGATTAGGAAGGCTATGTACATGCCCACGGTTACATGGACAGCAAGACCCAAATGTATCAGTTCCTGAAGTCCAATGTGGAAACCTTATGTAGGTCAGATATGAAAGCATCTCCTCCCCTAAACACACTTATATCTGAGTTGATTTATATACTTCAGTTTAGATAAACAGAATGGAATATATATTGAAAGACTGTGGAAGAAGTTCCCAAACAGTAGAAAAGATGGATCACTTAATAAAGTTTTATTCTCAAACTGCTCATTTCCTGGCTGCTTGGGGGTTTTTTGGTTGTTGTTTGTTGCTGTTGGATACTCTGGCACTCCCACATAATTGTTTTTTCTACCAATATAGTGAAATATATAATCACTGAGTTATAGTATGGTTTATTCTCTATTAAATTGCTTTCCATTTATTGAACAATTACAATCACTCACATCGTCAGTCTCATTTATGTGTTTTGTCTACTTTTTATAGTTTGTTCAATAAGTTTTGAGTTGAAAAAATTGCCATAAACTATGGATTAAAGTATATAGGGAACAGCCTGAAATATAGCAGGGCCCTAGAAAAGTCACTCGTTATGCAAAGTTTGAAGCCTACATATTAGGCGTCCACCAATAACTTATTTCTGGAGCAATTCATAATTACTCTCCAGAGATTACTTACTCTAGAAAGCTGGTGATATAGTCTCTGCTGCAGGCAGACCAGGAAAAAGGATTGGTATTTGAAGTAATGTGAGCTGCCATAAGTTTTGCTGCTTCATGACCTTTAGTCCCACAAGAATTTCCAATTCCATCATGGTTCATACCAAAACTGTTTTAATAAGGAAGAAACATGAAAGAAAGAAATAAGGAAAAAAATAAAACAAATAAGCCCCTTCACATCCTTTATCTCATTCGAGCATTTATTAGCCTCTTCACCTTATGCCTTCTAGCTAGACAGACCACATCCACATCCAGAGAAATGTAGGGTTAACATTAAGGACAACAAAGACCAATTCAATGATTCAATCTATTTCTAATTCTTTTTACATTTATCCAATATTCTAGCAGGCTACCTCAGGTGCCTAAATCCCTCCTTGAAGAGCAAAGATAATCTTCACTTTATAGATGAGAAAATAGATTTAGCAAAAATAAACCACCTATTGAAAACTCATTTATTCAGAAGTCCCAAAATTTTTAGTGGAATTCACCTTTTACATGCTAATGTTCATCCTTCCTAAATATGATGAATCCAAAGGAAATGACCAAAAGATAACTGTACTTATAGTTCAAACACAGAAGTCCTTTATTTGTTTTCTTTTTTGAGACAAGGGCTTGCTGAGTAGTTCAGGCGACCTTGAGCTCAAAACAGTCCTCCTGCCTCACCCTCTTGAATGCTGGGATTATAAGTGTGCGCCACCACCCAGACTCCTTTCCTTATTAACATTTATGGGAGAGAATTGGACACATATATAATTTATATCACTGTGTGTTTGCAAAGCCCTTTTTAAAAATTTTTGATCCACTTGAGAACTATGGTTTTTCTTTCCTCTGGCCTCCAGTTTTCAGTTTTTCTTTATCATTTTCCTCTATGTCCTATAACCATGTTTCATGCTACCCATGAGATTTCAAAACACCCTTCAATGATACATAAAAATTCTAAGAGGAATATTCTCATAGTATATGGATACATTTTACCTCCTAAATAGCCAGATGATTAGGATAAATATTACTGAAAAAAAAGTTATACTTCCATGGTAGCATTTCAATATATACACCAGGATGTTTGTTCAAGGATATGTCACTAGAGTGTAAAATAGATAAGAGTAAGTGTGATAGGACAGTCTGGAAAGGTGGTTGAGAAATGATAAGTATAGTATAACTGATGATCATAAATATTAATACAGTGCTTTTGGCAATGTAGAGACATTAAAGATAAATAAGTCAGCCTAAATGAAGATTTCTAAGGCAGAAAATACAGGATTGAGCTGTATTTTAGATCATTATAGTAACTTTATGGTGGACATAATGAAGAAGGAAGATAATAGAGTCATAAGGACAGTCAATCACCAAGTGAATGATGTTGGTCTAAACTAGATTTTTTAAAAAGTGGAATTGTATTGGAGACATGTTTAAGAGGAAAAATGGATGGGTTGGACTTCAAAAGTACACTCTGAAAAAGTTACATGACTGCTTATCATACATTCACATGTGAAGCAGGAGGGAGCAGTTAGTAACTCAAGTGGGAGGACCAACATAAGCAAAGCAAACAAACGTATGGGAGGATCTAGAGTTTTAAAGTGAAGCACCAGAAAAAATTTCAGGAACACTAATAGCATTCTACTTTGACATGAATAAAATTGAATCCACCTCCTTGAATCTTCTTCTAAGCAGGCGAAGGTGGGGTTGCAAGTGAATTAAATCAGACATGTATTCTGTCAAGACAATCAACTTCAGATTTACACAATGAGCCCAATGATGGAAATGTGCATTTCAAGAAAATTAATATTCTTTATTTCTGTCATAGGCTGATGCTCCTATATTAATACTGTGCTTCTCTTCAAATGATAGTAAAAATAGTTCTTCTCCGAAGAAGTCATATAATACCTCTTTGTCATGTTAAAATGGGTTTAGGCAGGAGTAGAAAGCTTTAAGAAAATGACTTTCAAGATTTTCAACTTCCTTATATACCATTTTCTTTTTTAAAAAAGTAAAGGTTATAGCTTCATAATCATATGTCTCATGTTACAAAACAGTCATCTAAAATTATGAAAATGTGTTGCCTCAGAGTACTAAAAATGAGTGCCAAAAAAGAGACAACTATTTGATGTCAGTATTAGAAAAGTATGACTTTTAGTTACTGACTTCCATCAACCATATCAAATGATTTATAATTCTTCATCAAGTTTGAGGAGGAATATAAACTAACAAATGAAAAATAGTTAGAACTATTTTTTTGCTGATAGCTCAGTATAGTTTTGCTTTGACAAATGCTTCAAAAGGAATTCAAAGAATTGAGTGAGATGTTGATAATAAACTCCTTTTTCTCTCTATGTGAACAAGTTTTCTCAAGATTTATATCAATAGAAATAAAATAAAGAAATTGAATCAATGCTGAAATTCTGCTTCCTCCTAGCAATGCAGAAGGAATAATAACACATCCAATTAAGGGTACTTGAATAAATATTTTTATTAATATAATTATGTAATATAATGCACATCCTTCTAACCACTAATAGTTATAATCTAATGAATATTCAATCTAGAAAAAAATTTTTATTTTGTTTATGATCATGGGAAATTTTTCATTTGATTTCACTTTAATATCTATATGTTTTGTTTTAGAAATATATAACAAAATACTTTTAACATAAAGTATCTTTTGTATCTATTATGGTACATTAAAATATACATTTAAAAAATTCTGAAAGGAATTGCACTCTACTTACACTAAGCTAATGAAAAGAAATCTGATATAAATATTTTTTAAAGATTTGAATCTCCCAGGCTGGCCTTGAACTCCTGGGTTGAAGAACCCTTCTGCCTCAGCCTCCTGAGGGATTGAGAGCACATGGGTGTGCTAATATTTGCAACACTCTAGAAATGTTACCTTTGAAATAACTTATACATAAATAAAAATATTGCAGCAATCCACTAAAAACACACAATACAGCATATGGGGATAGTTTGGTATATGGTCTTTAAACACCTCTTAAAAAGTGTAAGGAAAAATATTTTTAGACTCATCAAGTACCACAGCTGAAAATCCTGAATTTTAGTTTCTAACAATTTTTATCATCTAAGTGTCAGATGCAAATAACTGTCTTAAAGATTAAGTTTCAGTTGTCTAAGAGAACATATATTTTGTAGCTTGTATTTTAAATACAACAACCTAAGAAATGATCTGAAAATGTTAAACAGTTTATTAACAGTGACATAAAGAGAAATAGAAGTTTATAATTGCTATCTGTGACCTCAACTCCAAAAGATCAGGCTAGAACTAGCTCATCATTATTTGCTGTAAAAAGAGGTGTGTGTGTGTGTGTGTGTGTGTGTGTGTGTGTGTGTGTGTGTGTGTGTGTTTAAATATGTTTCCTCCAGTGAAGACTATTACCAAAGACTTTGGCAAAAGAAATGAAACTCATCAGTCATGATTTTAAAAAGTAAGATGTCAGTTTAAAGTTATTACCCTGGAACAAGTTAGCATATTAACTAGGACTTAGCACCAGCTGGAATAAAGAACCAAGGATCTTAGTACATAGAGTAGCTGTTCTGGAGAGCATTTTAGCAAGATGACAGTTATCTGTCCATAGCAACTTTTCTGTACATTTGAAATAATTTCAAATTTAAAAAGTTAAAAAGTAAACATACATACAAAACAATGTGTAGTATTTTAATAGGATACATGTGAGTTTTAATCTATGTATCAAATTCATTAGACTTACTTATCTATGGGAGAGAAATGGGGATATAGAAAAAAATACATATGTACATACATTAAACAAGAAGGATCATTGCTGATATTGACACTGGTGATATTGCTGTAATGAGCTTATGCAGGATAGATAGATAGGATGTAGAATTAACACACTGCTTTTGAATTTGAAAAAAAATCATAAGACAAAAAGGTTCAGTATATGTGGAGCCAACTGAAATAGGTAAACAGTGATAACAACAAAAAATCTTCATAGTTGGTTTTATATGTTAAGTAAAAGACTTCTTAGTACACACAACTAATGATTCTCATTAGTGGAGAGTTTTAGGAACAGAGAAAGAAACAGAGTCACAGAAAGGAGGGAGGGAGAGAGACAGAGAAAGAGCTAGAGAGAAACAGCGACAGAGACAGAGAGAAAGAGAGACACATGGTGTCCCTGGACCGCCTGTGACTCTCCATATCTTATTGACAAGACTGGAAGGTCCCGATCACTTGTTCATTATTCAGGACATTTGTCAGGGAGGGGTGAGATGAGACACTATGTCTCCTCTCACAAAAGAGTAAGTTTTCCCATTACTTTATTTTTTTTTAAAAATAGCAGATTCCCCAAGGTCAGTATTTTCCAGATGTGATGCAAATTTTATGCAAGTGCAGCATTTTATGGACTATATTGTGTTGTCCCTCTGGAATATGAGACCAAGAAGAAATGATGAAATATATTGGTGGTTATGTTTGTTGTGCTGTGAGTAACAAAATCCTTTGCCTCTGACATAGAAGTATCATGTCTTTCGCTACTTTCCATGCTACACAGATTGGAAACTTACTACCTTATATGTATGGAAACTAAAATCTCAAATTGGGTGAAGGGATGGAGGAAGAAGAGGACAAGGGGGTTTGCTTAGGGCATCAACTTAATCATCATGAAGAGTTAACATCCAAAGTACACAAAATTAATCATAAATTTGTAGAAAATGAAGCTCAGGTATTTAATAATATCTACTAAAATAAAGGAAATAAACTGCAAGTAGAAGATTTTCAACTAAATTTCTGGGTGGCTTCAAGTAAAAGACCACAAATTCTCTCATATTTTAGTATTTTCCTTCATATCACAAAAGATAAAAAATGCTTTTATTTCTACTTTCCCCTTTTATCTCTACCATATTATCTAAAGGCTATTAGAATAATAAGAGAAAGAAACAAAGCACAAATTCTGTATTTAAAGAAGGGAAAATTTCAAATTAATAAGTGACAGTATCATATGTATGTGGAAGGGCATTTGAATCAAATAAAGCCAAAGGAAATTGTAGGAAACACTGAAAGATGATATGAGTAATAGAAGAGGTAAACTAAATGAGTGAGCAGACCATTTTTTAAAAATTTAAGTAGAACAATATGAGGAACAAAATCTACAATCTTTTCTGATGAACAATTGCAATACAGAGAAAATAGAGCTAAAGAATTGAATGATGGGGCCGGGGAGTTAGCTAAGTGGTTCCAGTGCCTGTCTTGCAAGCGCAAGGGCCCAGGTTCGATTCCCCGGTAACCACATACCATACTGGGTGTGGAGACCCACGCCTAGCAGCAACCAGTACCACATACCACAGTGCTGGGCGTGGTGGCTCACGCTTCTAATCTCAGCACTCGGGAGGCAGAGACAGGAGGATTGCTGTGATGTGAATTGGACGCTGAGCTCAGGGCCAGCCTGAACCACAAAGTGAAACCCTGTCTCAAAAAAACCTTAAAAAAAAAAAAAGAATCATATAAAGGAGTTGCATAAATAATAAATTTATGAATAAATTTCTATGTACTGAAAAGGTAGCTCTGGGCCTATTTTATATAAACCTTGGACACATAATTCCTCCAAAGATAAATAATAAAAAGCTCATTCAGGAGAAGTGCAATTCAAAAAGAATAGTGTATCTAAATATACACATTGGACGAGGGATTTAGCCCAGTGCTTCTGGTGCCTGCTTTGAAAGCACAAGGGCCCAGAAACCATATACAACAATGCTGGGTGTGGTGACTCACACTTACCAGCAATCAGTACCACATATGACAGTGCCAGGTGTGGTGGTTCATGCCTATAATCCCAGCATTCGGGAGGCAGAGGCAGGAGGATTGCTGTGAGTTTGAGGCTTGCCTGTGCTACATAGTGAGCTCAGGCCCAGCCTAAACTACAAAACAAGACCCTGTCTCAACTAAATAAATAAGTAAATAAATAAGTACTATTTTTTAAAAAATAAGATAATACCAATAGAAAATTGGAAGAAAAAATTCTCCACAGAAAATAAAAAGTTTTTATGTATTGTCATGAATTCAAATAGACCTATGCTTTCACAAAAAGATTAACTTATGCACAGATGAGAGCAGTCAGACAGCAGGTAAAATGTAAACTACCATAAGAAAAACCCTGAATTGGGTAGTGAAAAAAATTAGACAACTGCTAAAAACATTTCTCACAGAAAGTAATAAAAAGGAGCACAATGAACATAGAGTTAATTCACCATAAGATTTCTAGATTTAATAACCAAATTCAGTAGCATAATTGGATATTAAATCAACACACAAAAATTAACAAGCATTTCTGTATGTAAAAATATTCCCTGAGACAGAAATTTGGGATATCTTTCAAAGTATTATCCCCCAAAACGGACATACATAATAATCAAGTCAATGAAGGAAGTCAAAGACCTCTACACTGAACGCTACAATACTCTGAAAAAGGAGATCAAAAAGAGTAGCAGAAAATGGAAAGATATCTTTTGTTCTTACACAGGAAAAACCAATATAGTGAAAAATTATAATTCCAAGATTGTTTTACAGATTTAATGCAACCTTGATCAAATTACCAATAGGAAAACCTCACAGATTAGAGCACACAATTTAGTGATTCACTTAGAACCACAATAGACCTTGATCAAATTACCAATAGGAAAACCTCACAGATTAGAGCACACAATTTAGTGATTCACTTAGAACCACAATAGACCTCAGATAGGAAAAGCCATTCTGCATAGCAAAGGCAAGGCAGGGAGTATCACAATCCCTGACTTGAAAGTGTACTATAAAAATATTGTGATCCAAACAACATGGCACTAGTAAAAACAAACAAACACCAAATTCAAAGATCAGTGACACACCTTAGAAGACACAGAAACAACTGCAAGCACACTCAGCCACCTTATCTTTGGGGGGGGGGAGCAAATAGCTTCACTGGAGCAAAGACAGCCTCTTTAATAAATGGTGTTGGGAAAACTGGCTTTCCACATACCAAAAACTAAACCCAGACCCATATCTCTCACCATGCAGTAAACTAAATTAAAATAGATTAAATATTAAAACAGAAACAATCTGTTGGAGGACAGATTAGGGAATACTCTAGACTGGGACCAAATTTGGGATCCTCCTGCCTCAGCCTCCCAGAGTGCTGGGATTAGACATATGACACTATACCAGAAAGAAAATGTATCTTTAAATTGTGCTTCTGATGGAAAACAAATATGTGATCATTTATTTCTCTAAATAAATGTAACACTAATACAATTTCAAGTTTATGGAATAGTATTTTTAAGTGCTTAATGATAAAAATTTCAAAGTAACTTTTTAAATAATTAAACAACTAAAATTATGATAACTACAATTTCAAAGTTTTTCTACAATAAAATTATAAAGAAATATTCTTTCCATGAAATCATTTTTCACTCGCAACCTGTTTTTATTTATAATTGAGCTTGGCTATAAATTACATGTCAGAGTAAAGGAAAGAGACAATTTAAAGAATACACCAGAACCTTGCACACTATAGCTGGCAAATATTTTTAGATTTAGTAGTTAATCAATGAGATAATCATTACAATCTGTTAACATGTTTTTTAAAAGTGGATTTGGGTTTCAATTCTACTTTTATACTTCATACATAATTTACTAAAAGAAGTGGATTGAGGTACTGAACGTAAGGAGGATTTGGTATTTATTTGGTAAGGGTGGTAACTAAAAAGGCCTCGAACCTGGACATTCACATATGTACAAAATAATGTTCACACTTAAGCACTCCTAAGTTGAAAGTTAGGTTTACAGAAGCCAAATAACTACAGTACTATAGATTTTTGAGGTTTAATCAATTGACAGTGTAGAAAGTTTCAGTCACGATAAGATACTCAGAAACCTTGGTACTTTCTCCAGAGGCGATAGAGTCTTAAAGGAGCTATAAGTTTCATTTTGGACTTTAAAAATGAAAACAGTCATGATTTAGAGCCAGGAATGTTGGTGCCCACTGGAAGTACCAGTGCCTCAGGAGGCTAAGGCAGGAGGAACAGCTGAGCCTAGGAGTTGGAAATCAGCCTGGGCAACAGAGAGAGATTCTGAGAGAGAGAGAGAGACAGACAGACAGACAGACAGACACAGAGAGACAGAGACACAGAGACACAGCGAGAGAGACAGAAAGACAGAGACACCGAGAGAGAGGGAGACAGAGACAGAGAGAAGGAGAAGGAGAAGGAAAAGAAGAGGTGGATAAGGAGGAGAAGGAGGAGGAGGATGAGTAGGGTAGGGAGGAGGAGGCCCTCCCTGGATTTAGCTTAGTGGCATTATGCCTGCGTTGCAAACACAAGGTCCTGAGTTTGATCCATGGTACCAAAAATAGAAGGTCTCCATTTATTCATCATTAACAATATTGGTAATTTCTATTAATCTACTTTAAAACTATTTACCTTAGTTACTACTACAGAATGCATCATGTATGGCTTTCAATTTAAAAAATTACACAGCAGGGCTGGGGATTCAGCTCAGTAGTTCTGGTCACTGCCTCACAAGCCCAAGGGCCTGGATTCAATCCCCTGTACCCACATACAATAATGCTGGGTGTAGTGACTCATGCCCACCAGCAATCAGTATCACATACCACAGTGCTGGGTGTGGTGGCTCAGGCCTGTAATCCCAGCACTCAGGAGACAGAGGCAGGAGGATTGCTGTGAGTTTGAGGCTCACCTGGGCTACATAGTGAGCTCAGGGCCAGACTGAACTACAAAAGTGAGACCCTGTCTCCAAAAAAAAAATAATAATAATAATAAATAACACAGCTAAGTAAGCAAGGTGGAACACACCTGTAAGCCCAACACTCAAGAAGCTAACGCAGGAGGATTTCCATGAGTTCAAGACCAGCCTGAACTACATAGTAAGACCTTGTCAAAAAAAAAATAAAAATTACAACACCTGCTAAAACACACTCAAAAAAGATTTAACAAGCATCAGAAGTAGGCTAGACATGATACAGACTTGAGAATTACCAGATAGAGAATTTGTAATAACTGATTAATATTCTAGAGGACCTCACAAAAAAAAGTAGACAACATGTATGAAATGATGAGTAATACATACAAAGAGAAAATTACAAGAGTCAAAAGCAGATGTCAAATATTGGACATGCTCCATTGGAAATGAATAGTGGACGGTGAGGATGGTGGACGGATGAATCAGTACACAACATAAACAGTAAGCAGGAATCAGTGAAAGCTATAGTTTCTCTATTAACAAAACAAGCAACATTCGTAAGAATAAATATCTTTGCTTCATCATCTCCTTTTTAATAGGTAATTCCTCAAGAAGACATTAATCTTAAATATGAGTGCACTTAATCATAACACTAGAATATATAAAGTAAAAACTAACAGAAATAAAAGAAGTTTATCAATATAAACATGCATTTGGACACTTTTCTCTCAGCATTTTATAAACACACTATTAATAAAAAAATATAAGTAGACAGAAGACTTGAGTGACACTATAAATCAGATGTAACTGACAATGCTAGGATATACACCAACAATTACAGAAGAACACATTTACTAAAATATAACATATGAGAGATCATAAACAAATTTCAATAATATAACAATTAAAATCAGAGACTATTATCTGATCACATTCCCAAAAGAAATCACACACACAAGTTGTAACTGAATGAAAATGAAATCCCAGCATAAATATAGATTTGGGATACTAAGATCTTACCAAAGATGGGCATATAGAGAGATTTATAGCTTTAAGTGCTGATTTCATAAAGGAGAATTCTATGATCAAAGATTTAAGCTTCTACTTTATAAGGATAAAAAAAAGAACAAATTAAACCCTGGCTAAGTACAAGAAAATAATAAAGAGTAAAACAAGTAAAAAGAAAATGAGCAAACGATAGCAAAAAAATGAA
This sequence comes from Petromus typicus, assembly GCA_004026965.1. Taxonomy (NCBI): domain Eukaryota; kingdom Metazoa; phylum Chordata; class Mammalia; order Rodentia; family Petromuridae; genus Petromus; species Petromus typicus. The sequence continues at coordinate 35,369 of PVIR01011723.1, forward strand.
AATGGTAGCTATAAATTGATAAATTTCAAGCTACATTGATCATAAAGAAGTAAAAATTTAAAATATCAAGAATGAATGAGATACATCATTTCTTTAAAGACATTTTTAAAACATAAGATTATGAATGACTGCATACCAAATATGCAGTACCAAATATGACAATTTATCTGAAATAGAGTAATACTGCACCAAAAAGATTCAGAAGATCTATAAAAACTGCAGGATTAGGTGGCTTTATTGGTACATTTCATCGAACATTTAAAGAACAAATAACATTAACCTTATACATGCAAATTCTTCAAAAAACTAAGAACTTTCTAGTTCATTCTATAAGGCTAACTTTATTTCGATACAAAAATTAAATTAAGATGTTAAACCTATAAACCAAAGATTGGTAAGGCAAATTGTGCTGAATATTCACTTGGGAAAAAACTGACCCCAACCTATATCTCATATTATACATAAAAATTAATTCAAAATGTTTAATATGTTTAAATATAAAAACTTAAAGGATAAAATTTACAAAAATATATAATAGAATGTCTTCACAGTCTTGAAGTAGATGTCTGATAGTACAAAAAGCACAAACCATAAAGAAAAAAGTTTAAATTACACTAAACTCAAAATTTAAAACATCATTTAAAAATGAATAGTAAATAGCAAGCAAGGAGAAAAATGTTCACATTATGTAACTGACAGACTTTTAGCCCAAATAAATAAGAAGACAACTTTTTAAAAAGTGAGTAAGATTTGAAAAGACATTTCAAAGAAGATACAAGAATAAACACATGAAAAGATGTTTACTACTATCATTATTTATCAGGAAATATACAATGAACATATTAAAAATATTTTAAATAGCTTGTAATGAGACATCAGTTAGGATTGATGAGATCAGAAAAGTGACAGACTGATCTTTCACTGAGGGGCCAAATGGTAAAACCACTTCAAAAGCTGTATAAAATTAAGGAACTCCATGCTACGAGCAGTGTCCCTGAAAAGCAATAAATGTATGTGTCCATACTTGCACACAGATGGTCACAGAATTTGCATTCTTCTTAGCCCCAAAATAAGTAGAAGCAGTCAAGAAAGTGTTATATGATATGAAATACTACTCAGAAAAATCCGAAGAACACAGTAACAACCTGAATGAATCTCAAACATTACACTAAGGGAAAGAAGCCAGCCATGAAAGTGTCTTAATTGTTAGTAATAGAAAGTAGATCCACGGTAGTCTAAGAGGAGGAAAGTATGGAGAAGAGGAAAGGACAACTGTATAAAAGACAAGAGGATTTTTTTTTTATTTTTCAGGTAATGCAAATGTCAATGTCTTGATCATGTTGCAGGTCATAGAGCCATAAGCTTTTGTCAAAACTCAGCAAACTACACAAATGGAGGTATTTTTTTGATGTTGTTGTTATAGGTAAATTATACCCTGGTGTTATAAAAGGTATTGAAGAAAAAGCAGACTCTTCCAGAAAATATTTCTTAACTCATTTTATGACAAACATTATTATGATACCAAAACTATAAAAGAAAATTAAATTACAAATAACTATGATATGTTTATAGCAGCCTTGTATTTTGAAAGTACACTGATTAGGCATTTAAAAATACTTAGATACATCAGAAGAAGACTTTGGATGAAATAAAGTAACAGCAAAAGAATCCCAACACAGGCAACCTAATTTACAATTGTTCTGAAGTCTTGCCATATTTTTAAAATAATTAATCTTCTAACCAATATTCTATAAAAAGATATTTCTACTTTTAAGACAAAATTTTATTTATTTATTTAATATTTAATTTCTTTCCAAAACTAAGACCAGTATTATCCTAGTTTCAATACAATTTTTAATATTTTTAAAAATTCTCTAAAAATCAGAGTTGAAGTTCACTGAATCAAATGAGTTAACTCACATCTTAAAAATTGATTTTCTTAGGGATTACTCTAAAAGTAGAGAGAGTAGCATCATGTATGGTCATATATACATTCAGATTATAAAATTCAAAGTAATGATATTCTTTTCTTTTTTATTTTAAAAATAAATCTTATACATTCTATTCCTTCACTCCCTCATATTTAAAAAGGCACTCTTGGAAAATGAATATTGTAAAAGCTCTTCGTAATATTGGTTTTGTACAGTTGAATACATTACATAGCTTTCTCAATATACTAGAAGCTTGGGCTCTTTGATTCAATTTTCTCAACTACTAAAACCTGTGGTAACCAAATATTTAATTTCAAAATCTTTCCAAAAAGCATTATTTCCTATAAGATTTCTTTCAATGTCTTTGTTTTACAGCCTACATTGAAGTGAGACATCATTTAGATAGAATATAAACATTAATTTTTCATTAGAGAAGAAAACTAATTTGCTTTGTTTTGTTTTAACAAAGAATAGAAAGAAACAAAACTGCAGCTTAGTCGGAGAAAAATTTACTCTATAATGATTTAAAATGCACATTGTATAAGTACACAAATATATACTGGATACTAAAATATATTCTACACAATTTTTTAAAAGGTATAAAATTTCACGGTTTCTTAGTAATTCAGGATCATATATTCTTCAACGTAATGAATCTATAATTATCACATCATTTTATATCTGTTCTACTATGATAAAAATCACAAAATATTTACTATACTTGATGTGGAAATATATTTGATATACTTCCTATGGCTACTACTTTGTTTCAGGAAAAAGAGCTATCATTGTATTTTAATGATGACATGAGTTGCGCTAGAGTTGACAAACTGAATTCCTGAAATATAAGCGCCATTATCCATAAAACAAACTTTCCCTAACTGACCAAATAACAATTTGATGTACTGAAAAAGAGAGTATGTTAAGCACACTCTACCACACTGCTGAAAGAGAGAAGAGAGGATTGCAACCTAATAATCCACTGGGGGGAAAAGAAAACTTTCTTTTCCAATTGTGAAATAACATTTTGAATTTGAATGGAAGTGTTCTGGCTCTTAAATTCTCAGTTTAAAGAACTTTATGAGACTCTCTCGTGTTTAACATACTTTCAAACAAGAATTAACTGTGAAAATTACTCTAAAGCACATAGAACCTGAGACATATATTCTACTTCATCACACTTCTTCCACATGAGGTCCAAACCATGCATCTTAGGAAGACTTCAAAAGATGTACCCAAAGGAAAAAAGGAAAGAAAGAAAAGGAGAAGAAAGAGCAGGAAGTAGAAAGGAAAATAAAGAAGGGAGATGGAAGGAGGGAAAAGGGTGTGGGAAAGTTTCACTATACCACATTGGACGCCAAATGTGGGAAACGGGAAGGGGGCTAAATTATAACTTTTGCATTAATTTCTAGTCTCCTGTGAGTTGATGGCACACAGCAAAAAAATTAATAATTAGGCAGATATAAGACTTACAGAAGTTGAGCTTGGACTTGATCCATGCTACTCTGAGCAGCAAGACCCCAGACCGCAGCTGCCACACCTTTTATTCCCCCAGATCCAAACTGGCTATACCTTTCATTCTATACACTTCAAAAGATCCTGGAGGGCAAGGCAGACACCAATAGAAGTCCTAGAGAAGTTATGTAGATGAATATCCCTCAGAGCAGGGCAGACACCAGCAATAGTCCTAGAGAAGTTAGGTAGATAAGGTGCATTTCTGCCCTGAAGCATCACAGCATGTGGGACCATCGAGCCCCTGTTGCTACCAGAGGTGAAGACAAGAGTCAAATCCAAAGTCCGTCTGCAGGCAGGAAGGCCTGGTCAGTTTTGACCTTGCAATTATTTCTCCCAAACAGGACTGTACCCCAAAAAGGGGAAGAAGTAGAAGCAAAAGGAGGAGAAAAAAAGGAAAGAAGGAAGGGATGGAGGAAGGGAGGGAGGGAGGGAGAGAGAGGGAGGACGGGATCTAGGAAGCTCAAGAGATAGCCCAATTAGTCTTAATAAATTATGAAAAGAAAAACCCTCACTTGAGCTATGAAGTATAAAAAAAGAATGAAACTTGAAATGTGTATGTGGAGATTCACTAATTTGTGACTGTATGAGATAATAGTGCTTTCATACACATGTTACTCACCCACTGTATGTTATTTGTTTGAATCTTTCAATGTAAATAAATCTAAGGGAACCATTACATTTAGGTTGCAAGAGATCCTGAAGGTCATTAGTGAGCCAGATTTTTAGTGATTTAAAGGTGAATTAGGTGGGGTTTCTCCACTTTTTTGGCCTTTTGCTCTTTGTTGCAATGGAAAGAAAATACTATATATAAAAACTTTATTACAAATGTACTCCTGACTTTCTGTGTCTAAATCAAGTCAGGTTTGAAACTTGCTGGTTACTTGAACTTACACCTAAATCAATACAAATTTGTATAAATTTTTAAAATGATATGAACAAACATAATTTTACTCAAGATTTTAAAAACAGACTTGCACATTTATCTTGAGAATTACCTCTGAGTCAAGTATATAATAAACATTCATTTGTGGTTTTTCTCTCCCATCCATCTTGCCACCCCCAAAAAAGCAAATTATAAAACAAATCACACAAATGTCAGTTCTTGCAAATAGGCTTCTGTTTTAACTAAAACTGCTCAACTATCCTTCAAAAGTTATTTTCATTTTCTTATTAGCAGATATAATTAACTTGTGTTAAATGTTAATAATTTTTATTTTAGAAAAAAAGGCTTTCCTGCTTTTAAAAAAATTATTAGTGAACTGGAGGCCCCACTGTTTAATTTTTACCTGAGTAAGAATTTTGCATTAAAATCTATTAAAGATCAACTAATTAAAGACAGCTCATCATTCTGTCAGGAATACAAGTGTTTGAAATAAGAGAAAACATTGTCAAACTTCTCTCTCTCCACAATGATAGCCTTTCACATTTAATATTGTCTACTGTTTAAAATAATGGTTTCAGTTGTTGTTTTGTCATTTGGGTATGGAGGAAAGCCACAGGATAGTCTTTTCATTGGCACACACTTTTAAAAAACAAATATTAAAAATTTCAGTCTTTCTAAAAAGAAGTGAAGTTGAAATCTCACTACATGTGTAATAGCTTTATGTGCAAAAGCACTTGAAAATGCAGGTTGCACAGCAATAGCTCCACAAGTTTATGCCTTGAAAAGTTATGCTCACTACCAGATGAAGACTGAAAACTAAAAGCACATTTTATGCTAGTGGTATCAACTACTTAAAAACATTTATGTATTGATACTTGAGGAGAAAGAAGATCACTTAAACAAGTGGATTTTATGAGGACATGGATGTGGAGCAGAAAGCTAAAATTAAAGCAGTTCAAGTGTATATAAATATTTAAGTGTGGTACATTAACCACTGAAGGTACTAATCACTGAATCACAAAGGTTATTTAACACATCTCTAGTTCTTAAAATGATTTATCCCAGTGCCCGAAATGATAACATTCTCTTTTGAAATCAGGCAAAAAGGTAAAACATAATTGAGCACAGGCTTTCCACACAGTAGTTATGAATTGCTTGAAAGATTGGAGTTCTAAAATTTATTTGGATTTTCTTAAACTCACTCACTTGTGACCAATCTCATGTGCAATGGTAAATGCTGAACCCAAGCCAATGTCTTCATTAATGCTGCAGCTCCTTTCAGGTTCACACATTCCAGCCACAGAGGCCAAGCCTGAATAAACAGAAAGAGACACAAAGGGTCAAGCCAAGGTGTTTCAGTCTTAAAAAGCCCATACTTAAATGCCTGGATTCTTTTTAATAACCTCCATGCTCAGAAGGAGCAGCTGGCAAAAGGTTAACTTTCTAGTCATTTGCAAAATCACTGGGGGGAATTTCACTTTGCCGGCTAGACATTAATATTTTTTGAACTGCAGTCAGTGCTGGAAAATGTCTAGACTAGGGGTTAGATTTATAAATTTTACTTCTGGTAACTTGGGACCACCTAGTAACTTGAGCCAGAAGAGGGAATTCAAGACTGCGTTTCTATTTTAACATTCTTCAGGCTGTAGAAAGCAAAATATATCCACATTATTTTTCTAAAGAGATCTGTTTAAGTTTAGTAGGTTCATAAAAATATACAAGCAACTTTTTAGTTATCAAAAAGGGGGAATCCCAAATGGTTTTTTAAAATGACATTTTTATAAAAACAAAATTAATGATTCAAAAGAGAAAAAAGAGGTCTAAAAGATGGGAGGTTTTTGCATGTTTTTAATCTTCTCAAATTGGTCCTGATAGTGTTGCAACAATTTCTTTTACTATTTGAATGGCATGAACAATTCAGTGTGTATCTCCCATCCTCATCAATGCATTAGAGTTCTGCCAACAGAGCAAAAACTATGTTGTTAATTTACTGATGCTAGTGAAATATTATATTACTAAACATATTCTTCCCTTGGGAATTTTAAATGTAAATCTTTAATATTTAATTCCAAATGAATATCATGTATGACCTGTAAATCAAAAAAGAATTTTAAAACAGTGTTTACAAAAAAGGTTTTTGTGGGGCCGGGGTGTTAGCTCAGTGGTTCCAGTGCCTGTCTTGCAAGCATAAGGATGCGGGTTCGATCCCCGGTAACCACATACCATACTGGGCGTGGAGACTCACACCCAGCAGCAACCAGTACCACATATCATAGTGCCGGGCATGGTGGCTCACACCTGTAATCCCAGCACTCGGGAGGCAGAGGCAGGAGGATTGCTGTGATGTGAGTTTGAGGCTGAGCTCAGGGCCAGCCTGAACCACAAAGCGAGACCCTGTCTCAAAAAAAAAAAAAAAAAAGGTTTTTGTGAAAATGAAAAAAAAAGTCACTCCTTATAGGGAAATTAATACCAGATCATACTGATCACAATATGAGAAATAAAAATTTAGAAGATGGAAGAAAGAAAAGTATTTTATATGTTATTATTCTATTTTTAATAACTCAAAAATTAATTACATTCTTACAACAGTTATATTAATTCAAATCAATGAATATTTACTAGGTGTGATGAGCACTATTCTATGCTAAGCATAATTGCCCACTTAGACTAATTGGAAACAGTGAAAAATATTCAATCCGTAATATTTAAGCTTTCAAGAAAGCTCCTGAAAATGTTTTTTCTGTGTTTTCTCATATAAATATCAAAATAATAGCTACACTGGAACAAAGTTGAGGTTTGTGCAGCTGTGCTAATAATTTACTTTTCCTCCTATTTTATGCAGAGGAAAGCCATCACACTTTTTCATTAGTACACACTTATGTAAAACAAATTTTAAAAACTTAGGTCCTTCTAAAAGGAAGTAAGGATACCTCACTGTGTTTGTACCATTGTACATGGAATAAGGAAGAGTCAGGGAGAGAAATGATTTATGCCTCGACATTGTTTAAAGACTGATGACACTTTGGTGCTGCCTTTCCACTAACTAGGAGGATGTGGGACCTAAAAGAGAAGGTACAAATAGAGGGAACAGTTGGAGTAAAATAATTAACTTTTTGCTAATCAAAAATATTCAAAAAATTACTTCCAATGTACACACATATGCACACACATATCCAAAAAATTATAGAACATTACCTGCGTTTAAGCTATTGGGTTCAATGTGCCCTGTTATATAGGAATAACAAAGTCAAAGTGATAGCTATTTCGATTTCGAGCTAATGTAGTATTGTTTTAAAAAGAATTGTTGATATTTTTTAAATTCCCCATATATATTATTCCATTATTTAGCTTTTGATTTGTCATTGTTCCTATGTGTTTTTGCTTTTTGTTTCACTATTTTGTTTTGTGCTTTGGGTGCCATTTTGCTATATTTTTCTTTCAACTTGAGAATTTTCAATGACTCCCCAGGTGTATTTTACAAAAACAGATTTACTCTTGATATTGGTATAAGATTATTAGTTCTTCTAAAAAATATATATATAATTACTGAAAGAATATATTTGGAAAACACTACTTGTTGAAATATAAAAGTAAATCTTAGCCAAAATAAGAATATTTTAAACACTAAAGTATTTTCACAAGCTCCTACTATTTTCTGTTTCCCAAGTAAATTGAACCTGTCAAAGTTCTTATGTGTGACTGTGTTAATAGGCGTTTGAATACTCTTTAGGTCATTTAGATTTCCTCAGTTTGATAGCCACAGTTTGCACCCTTAAATCTACTTAGCTAGATTATAAATGGTCATCAGAGTTAATAAGCAAGTTATATTAATTCAATTCAATGAATGTTTGCAAAAATCAACCTGAAAACAAAGAATTTGCAAAATCAACATACAAATTAATAGAAAAGTACTAGAAAAGTAATAAAATTAAATTTGATTAAAATTAAACTATTAAAAATAACGTGTTTGATTCCATACTGATAATTTCTACAGATGAAGGTCAGCACATGAATATATATGCAGTTCAGTTTTAGCTATGAGATAGTACAAAAATAATATATAATGGTTTATAATTTGAAAAATAATTTACATTGAGCTAGAAAATGCATGGACATGTACCTATTGCTATGCTAATTCAAGAAATTAATAAATTATCAAAGTTGAAACATTATTTTGAAAAAACAAAGAAGTAGGACAGGAAAATATCTCAAATCTTTGGCAACAATGACAACAAAAGTACAAAGGAGTAGTATTACTGACGGCACAATGAAAACATTTCTCAATGTAAGTATCTTCAAAGAGCAGGAGAGAGGGCCCAGGATTTCCCCAGTGGTGCCATGTCTGCCCTGGAAGTGCAAGGTGGTGAGTTTGATATCCGGAACTGAATAGAATACATGATATCTGAATAGAATACATACGTATACTCTATATATAATAGAGAGAGATAAACACACACATATACACTTATTTCCTCAAAATACATTTACTAGAAGAATACAAGCTCTAGCTTATGTGTGTACTCACTTGTAAGCTTAGTGTTTACTGTTTCTAAATTGATTTAAACAATATCCATAGGTCAAAGGGTAGATACTACTCCAGCTTCACAGGTAAGAAAACTGAGGAACAAATAGCTTAAATAAAGTATAAAATGCAAGTACTGAAACTGTCAAAGCTAGTTAATTTCTAGTTTGGGGTTATGTCCATTGGTCTCGTTAACCTAAAACATTACAAAGAAAATCTTCTCGGTGTGGATTCTCTCAACAAAGAGAGCACTATCTGTGTTATATATTTTAACTAGCAAACTTCTCCTCTATTAATACTAAGCACTGGCTATTTGGAATTTCTTCTGTAGCTATAAATCTTGAGGAAAATGGGCTAAGAAAGACTGTAAAAGTAAAGAAAATCTTCCAGAGAAATGCCAACATCGGAATAGATGTTTTTCTGAACTCCTCTAGAAGTTAGGTAGTACTCATCCTCCAACAATTTTATTCTATTTCTTTAAACATATTTTTATAAAATGCTTGGGTTGTGCATAGAAATTAACTTCATAACTATTCTTATGCAGGGGAGAAATGCAAGACTTGTAATAGAGAAACCAGAGAAATTAATCTTCAAGTGCTTAACCTCCAAGTGTGTAAAAAGTCTTTTTAAAAAGTTATCACAGGAAAAAAAAAGCATCTGCTCTTTGAAACAACACTAGCTGTTTAAACTACTAAAAACTGTCACCCCCACCACTTATGTTTGCAGTTAACTTTCAACTAATATGAAATTGTGTTCTGTAACAAAATGTGATTTTTTAAATTCTAGAATACTTTAAATGCTTTGCAAATGGCAAATGGTAGTTAGGTAACACAATACTTGTCTTCTCTCCCTAGCTCTGGCTACACTGTTTTACAAAATTGATTTTTATTTTTAATTTGGGTTCTAAATATTTCCAATAATATCTTAATGTATGGGGACATAGTCTTTCTATAAAACTGCATCAAAAGAAATATTGTTCTTCATGCTTTTCCTTTCATTCCAAATTTTTTCCTTAATTTTCCCATCCAGAAATTTCAAGCTGCTGGCTGTTAATATTTGCTCTCAAACTCCATGGTAGTTTTAGATAATACATTACAGAAATGGATCATATGAAAATGAATGATAACTTTATAATTATTACCTGATCATTTTGAATGATTTAAGTTCTTTTTAATCATTACTGCCTTCGTCAATGGGGAACAGGCTAATTAAATGTACATAAATATTTATAGAAGTATTTTCTAGTGCATGACATATCCACAAAGGTCAGGTTTAGTCTAACAAATCTTAGGGGTAATTTTTGATGTATCAAAAAATGAGAAAATGACCAAATAAATAATAAATAGTAAAGTTGTTGGTCCAAAAAGCAATCTGAACTACCTTCCCTTTATTCAAAAACACTTACCCAGTGTTCCACAGGGCTTATTTTTATAAGTGCAGATATCATATCTATGGAAGAAAAAAAGAGAAGAAATTTATAATCTGATCAAATTTGTAAAATAATTTTTGTATAGTCAATCACAATTTTTTCTTGGACTGCTGGTTGTCTGACCATAATCAATGAAATTATGCATAGCCAACTGGAGTGTCAGCATTTTCCTCACTCTGGGGGATATGGAAAGCTGCCCTACACTCTCAGCCTCTGGCTGTAAGCCAATAGGACACCTGCCAGTAAGAAAGATTAAAGTGGGTTTTGTAATCGGAAGTTCCATGAAACCATCTTCCATAGTCTTTCAAAGCTAGAATAGTTTGTCTGCAGATTGGTACTGCTTCTACACTTAATGGATGGGTAACTTTTAATTTCAATCTTTTTTGAGCCTGCTGGAGTATTTCCTTATTTCAGCCTAAAAGTGTATTTTATACTACAGAACTCTAAGCACTATTTGGAATTTCTTCAACTATAACACAGGTTCTTGTTTTTATATAGGCAACATAATACAGCACAGGGAATTAAATTCATATTATATATATATTTCCTAGGTATATACCAGAAATTTAGCAGGGCTAAAATATAAATATGTTAAATTATTATAAACATAAATGATATGCTCAATAGAAAGCTTTCCTAATGTTGACACTTATTCTACTATTACACTGTATTATCACAAAATACAAAAGATTAAATCTATATGCTAATGTTGCATATTTTAAAGTCTTACATTTAGATTACTAAGTCAAAAATATATGTTTAAAGCTATAAATGAGTTCTAGAATATATGTTATATATTGTGAAATAGAAAACACTCAAAGCGTAATGGAGTGAAGGGGGG
>PVIR01011724.1:0-46457 GCA_004026965.1 Petromus typicus
AGACAGGGTCTCGCTTTTGTGGTTCAGGCTGGCCCTGAGCTCAGCCTCCAACTCACATCACAATCCTCCTGCCTCTGCCTCCCGAGTGCTGGGATTACAGGCGTGAGCCACCACGCCCGGCACTGTGGTATGTGGTACTGGTTGCTGCTGGGTTGAGTCTCCACACCCAGTATTGTTATGTGGTTACCGGGAATCGAACTCGGGCCCTTGCGCTTGCAAGACAGGCGCCAGAACCACTGAGCTAACTCCCCGGCCCTCCCTTGACTGTTCTAATCCTGTCAGGTCTGCTGGCATCAGGGGGTGGTGGGTGATGCCCGTTCCAAGAAGAGAGGACTCTGTCTTTTCAGAACTGGGAAATGTAACATGGCAGATATCTGCAGTTGGTTATCTTAGACTCGCAACCAAGTACCCTGTTTGTGTCTGTGCTCAGCCAGGTGTGGTGATATCACATAGAAACATCTTCCTCAAGCTCCCATTTTCACACTCACGTGCCCAGTTTCACTCTGGAGATGGATGCACGTTGTTGACCTGCCAAGAGCCCAGGACGAAGAGGAAATGGGATCTTTGTGTAGCCAACAATTAACTTTTTCCTTCTCTGTGGCCTTCGGTGATCTCACTTTAACTTCCCAACCTAAGATTCTTCACTCATAGATGAGGAAATTGTTCCTGTCAACCCACATTCCAGGAAATCAGTGGGCTTGTGGTGCATGCTTGTAATTCCAGTACTCAGGAAGCTGAGGCAGGAGGATTGCTATGAGTTCAAGGCCAGCCTGGGCTACATAGTGAGTTCAAGGTCAGCCTGAACTACAAAGTGAAACTCTTGTCTCAAAAAAAGAAAAAAAGTTCCAGGGGGATGTATTGTGGAAATAAGGAAAGAGAATAGAAGGAAGAATAGAAAGGAAGAGAAAAGAGAATTGTCCTTATAGTAGAAAATTTTTAAAGATATTTTAAAGTCACCCTTTTCTTCAAGTGTGGGTATTAAGTATGTAAAACTGGAGCCATTCTGGCTAAAATATCTGAGCAATATAAAGAGCTGAGGGCTCACCCTGCCTGGCCTCCTGCATGCACGGTCTGCCCTCCCCAAAACTCAGGGAACTGACAGAGCCAGAACACAGCTAGGAAGTGCCCAGCCCACACAAATGCAAGATCTCTTCACACTCAGAACTTTTGCTGCCATGGAAAAAGTATTTCCCTACAAAAAAATTGTCACTGGGAAGTTTTATTGTGATGAAACCAATTGAGAAGTATTCCAAGAAGTACGCATTGAGGCAATGGGACCCACAGTTTTAATCCCCCACTGGGAGCTAAATCACAAATGGCCATTATTTCTTTAAAAAGTAAAATAGAATATGGGTTATTATTGTTTCTGAAGGGAACTATAGAGAAATAATTTCATTTTATCCCAACCTTCCGTCCTGTTGTTCACATTAGAGCTATGCTTACTGCAAGTCACTATTTGATCTGAATTAGAAAGAGCAGAAATATGTCGTATTGGCAAAAGTGTCTTCATAACTATTGTTAATTGTACTGTTATTATTTTACTGTTCTCTAAAACCACTTTATTGACTTTATCAATGTCTTAAATATTAGCAGCTAAATACCCAAGGACATTTTCTACCTATAGAAAATTACCTCATTGGCTTCTTGTACAACAACATACCAGTTTGACATCTTATTATTTCAGCTGAAGGTACAGATTTAATCAACATGCAAACTGAAGGTGGAGACACATAGTACCACACAACAATAATAAGCATCCTAACAGTAAGGCCCTTGATAGTTATTTTAAATAGGATGGAGTAGATAAATGATGTTTTGTTTCAGTCACTTCTACAACCAAGGTGGGGCCTTGAGTAACCTGTCAGGTGGTCATGGTAGCAGTGAAGATCTCAATGAGAAATGGAACATTCAGGCACAGCACCAAGAAGGACTCGTTTTTCAAAAAAAAAAAAAAAAAAGACTAATCACAAATGAATGAGGGACAAGATGCTGGGAACTGCGCAGGAGCACACAGGAGTGCAGACCCGCACCTGCGAAACTCACTGCACTCACGGCTGAAGGCACAAGAATCCAGTAAGGGGAAGAATAGCCCCAAACAACATGGCGCCAGAGAAATCAAAGGAGAAGCACAAACACCATTCAAAAAATTTTTACTAGTCTCATTATTTAAATAAATGATGTGAATATCGTGTCAGTGGTAGTCTGAGAAACATTTCAGGCAGGCAGCATTTAAATCACTGGTTCTCTCCAAATTCTGTGGCTTTACATCGTGTCTCCCAGAATCTACAAGACTTCCATGGGTGTGGGGCCTCAAATCCCAGTATCTCTCCTCCCTGAGCTCAAGCAAATCCCCACCCGTCGCACTTCCTGCCCGACTCCTCTCTCCTACATGAATAGTCCCTTGTCCTCTGTGACACAACTGATCTGTGATCCTCCAAGAACCTTCCCCACACTCCTTGGCTGGGGGCAATGCCCGACTCCCTGCTCCCTAACTCTGTGTCTGCCAGTGCACAAATGAATCCCTGGAGCTGACATCCCACCTGATTCATCTGTGTAGCTTCCACACCCGCTGAGGAGTCTGGCGCCTATCGGCACAACTCCAGTGATCATGTTTAGCATGTCAGTCATCACAAAACCGATACCATGAAAAATCACACATTACCCAATGTTCTCACATACCACGAGAATGAACATAGAAAAAGTAGACCTGGGGGTGAATTTTAAGACTGTTTAAAATCAGTTGATCAGAGGAACCAGAGAGAGAATTAAAAGAAGCTGAGGGGGAAGGGACACATATGGGAAACTTGCCAGGAGTGAAGTTCCACAGGGAATAATCTCAATAAAGACCAGCTGTTTGTGAGGAGGGAAAACAAGAGAAAAGAAAGCACAAAATCACAAAGGTTATAGTTGTCTATTATAGCTTATGTCTTAAAAAGAAGCGAAGGTTTATTGAAGAAAGTAATCTCTCCAGTTCTGATAAAATATTCTGAATATTAAAATTTCAACTGCTTGCAAAGTATCTAAATTTTTTTGAAGAAAACCAAAATACTACAAGTTTTTTCATCTCTTATAAACAAGCAAATATCTACTAAAACAGAAGGTACCATCCAATATTACTTTAGGCTCTTTTCCAAGGTTCAAAATAAAAAAATCAAATTAAAGAGAGAGAAAAGGAATGGAAAGAAAAACTAACAATAATCAGAGCATAACCATTCATTACACAGAGTCTCTACCCCTGCCCTCCTTTCCTCCAGGGAAGGACTAATAATGCGGGAAAAATAAAGAGGCAGGCCTTTCACTTGGCCCCGATCCAGTGCTAGGACTTATTAGTAACTATCTTAAAAGTTGAAAGGACTCTCAGCCAGCCAGAAGAATTGGCAGCCCTTAAAATGAATAAAGCAATTTTACACCTGGCTGCCTTGGACATGTTACCAGGCCCAGCCATGATAGAAAGGATTTTTAGGAAGTCAATCTGCATATTACTATTAATGGTTCGAGATGAAAACCTTTCTGTATGTCCTATAAAATTCAGCCCCAAATAACCACTAATCAGGCAAAATATTCTATACCATTGAAACTTCTCACCAAAGTTGTTTAACAAATGAGTTTCCTACCTGAGAGAATGAAAGAAGACTTGGCAGACTGTCACAGAGAAATACAATCTCCCAGTACCTTATATTTCTTAATAAAGGCTAAGTCTTACTGATTATAAGGACTGTTTGAAATTTTACTTTATGGTAGAATTCTGTTTTTTCAAGAGAAACTGTACTGGCAGACTACAGTCATGGAAGGTGTTCCATTAGCCTCTAAAAATTTGAATCTAAATCTTGTGAGGGCAGATAAACTATTCTTTGAAAATGATACAAAAGGGTCCAGAGAGTTAGCTCAGTGGTTCTGGCACCTGTCTTGCAAGCACAAGGACCCGGGTTCGATCCCCAGTTAACCACATACCATACTGGGCGTGCAGACTCACACTCAGCAGCAATCAGTACCACATACCTCAGTGCAGGGTGTGGTGGCTCATGCCTGTCATCCCAGCACTCGGGAGGCAGAGGCAGGAGGATTGCTGTGATGTGAGCTGGAGGCTGAGCTCAGGGCCAGCCTGAACCACAAAGTGAGACCCTGTCTCAAAAAACCAAAGGGGAAAAAAAAAAAGGTACAGAAAAATTTAACCCTACTTTTTTATCTTCCCGACTTCCTAATTGATCCATTAGGACCCTAATACCCTTGAACAATGGTTTCATGACATCATGTTACAATGTCTTGGGATAAAATTCTAAACTGTCACACAAGTCACATAAGTGCAATGCACCTCTCCAATATAAGAGACTTTTGCTAATATCTTCACTGTTCCCTACTGAGTTGGAACGTGTTTGAAAAGCGAAGCTACAAGGATAAAACTGAACTCTCTTGTGCAGAAGTGTAGGTTTGGGGGAAGCAGTGTACTCAGAGGAAAATTGATTTGCATCTTTTACTCGTCTCAGAGACTGTTTAGAAACCCAGTGTACTTACTGAGTATTCTCATTTATTAGTCAGCTGATAGATTTCCTTAAACTTTCTCTCTTTAATCTATTACATATTTCCTTTCAAACCTTATACCTCTAATTGCTTTGTCTTTTCTTACTTCATTTTCTAAGACCCACAATATAAGCTTGAATGATAGTGAGCAGAATCTTTGCCTTGATCCCAATCTAAATAGAAATAATATGAAAAACTGAACATTAAGTATATTTACTATAGATTTTTGATACATACTTTTCCAGGATGATAGTTTGTTTCACTCTCAACTGGCTTTAAAAAAATGTATCATGAATGAATTCTGAATTACAGCAAATGCAGTTTCTGGAGCCATGGGTAAAAGTCCTGTCAGGAACTATGAAGGATGTGAGATTTTACACCACTTGTCCATTATCAGGTTAACTTGTCACAGTTTCATGGATGCTGGAACAAGATGTGAGGCTTGGAAGTCTCTGTGAAAAGAGCTTTTACCGTGGCACAGCAAAAAGCGTGTACTTCAACATATTTGAGTCATCACAGTGCCCCAAGGTCTCAAGGGGAACAAAAGGCGCTCCAGGCTGCCTCCTCTAGAGGCAGCAGGTTGCATTGTAAAATAGGAAGCCTATCAGAGCTCGCTACATATTTGTCATAGATTCACAAGCTAGGCTACAATGACTACACACAGAGTCAGGTGTGAAAAGGTATAGAAAAGCCTTCTGCATGCTGGAGATACAAGGGATCCAGTCAAAAGTCAAAGGTCTAGAACTCATGCTCAAGAGTCCCCAGTCAAAGGGTCACTGGGAGGCTGAAAACTCTGCATAGGAAGCCTGAAGTCAGATATCCAAGGCAACGGCCAAGACTGGAGCTCCTCCAAAGAAACAGAAGTAAGACTGCCTTCTTTCCCTTCTTATTCTGTTCAGGCGACAAGCCTATTGGCTGGTACCTCCCACATCCAGAGTGAGAATTTCTCTTCCGTAAGTCCATAATTCCCTTACACCCAGAGCGATGCTACACCAATTAGCAGGACATTCCTGACTCGAGCTGACACAGCAGCTATCACACGTGGCAATTTTTCAGCTAGCTTTATTACTAACCTGCTATCAGAAAATTAGAAAAATCTATGCACTCTATTTTTGAAGAAGATGCAGATATAGAAGTACATGTAGACTTTGCAGAAAGAGAGATATAGAATGACAGGTAAATAGGTGGGTTAATTTTTTACCAATCAGTGCTTTTTATTTCTTCTTACATGTTTTTTTGTCTAATTGTTAAATTGTAGCTAATTTGTGCGTTAAATGTTGCTCTTCATTTTAATATCCTAGCGCTATTATAATATTTCCAAAAGAGAATTTAATTTTATTTAAACTGTTTTACCATCAGAGTAACTTCTAATCTTTGGGTGATGATCTGAAATTTGAGAAATTCTGCTAACAATTATTTTTCCACTTACTTATTTTCTGGTATTTGTTCCACATCTCCCACCCATGGGAACCGATACGCGATGGATAATAGAGCCCCCAGTTAGTCTTCCAAGTCTCCTCACTGCTCCTTAGTGCATTTTCTTTGTCTGTACTGATTGATGTAGGAGCACTTTGGCTTCGTCTTCCAATTCACTATTTTCCTTTTTAACTGTCCATTCCAGAGTCTGTCCAGTACATTGCAATGTTTCACTGGCTACATATTTATTTTAAAATATTTGATTGGGTCATTTTAACATTTCCCAATATACTATTTTATTCCTCTTTGCTTTTATCTTTCACAGTCTTTCTCAAGCTTCTCTAACACAAATTAATCAGAACATGAACTCTTCTGTCAGTTGCATGAGTTCATGCTGTGATTGTATGATTCATTTTATTTTATTTTTATTTTGCCTCTCTTCCACTGCATCCTAATTTTTCAGGAGCTTTAGAATTTTATTCACAGGCTGTCCTTCAGTGGAAGATCATTTTTTGCCCCTCTTTCCCTCTAGGTTCCAGGCATCGTGTGCAGAGGCGTGAGCTCCAGTTCCCTCCGTCAACGGGACCAGCGTCTGCTGCCGGTCACGTGAGTGCGCAGCACATTGCTCCCCGGGGGCTTTTTAAAATACAGGAGTCTGAATCCGGTGCTGCTTCCATGTCCTGCTTTAGATACTATAATTGTTGTTTCCTGCCTTTTTTCCCCAGAAAGACTATAAGCTCTCAGTGTCAGGGCCAGAGCCATCTGGTTTAGTATTATATAACCCAGCACAGAGAAAACCGCCCAGAACAAAGTAACACGCAACCGGCGGCCGCTGAATTAAATAATCAAATGTTTCATCACCGGGTACTGTACCAAGTGGTACTCCTATTAGCTCCCTTGGGGGGTCATGTGGTTAATGGTATTGAGTTCTCTGGGTCATCGGTACTTTCTCCAGAACAGTGACTTATTGAGGGCTTGGATTCTAGTTCAACGTTATTTTTTTTTTTCTGGTTTACTTTCACATGTGTGGATCTGATGGGCCCCTAGCTGTGAAACCCGGCAGGATGAAGTGGATATTTTGCATCCTATATTTTGTTTCACTGCAGCCGAGCCAAGTCCCAAACCCTAAATCGGAGCGCCACCTGGAGCCGACACACCCTGCCGGCCTGGTTTAGGGATTTAGATCCACTGTTTATCCTCCTTGCCCTCCGGGCTAAGGACCAGGAACCACAAAGACGCGGGGAATCAGTTCGGCGTGCGGGCAGCCCCGGGGCGCCTGCCTCCCAACAGGCAGAAAAGCACCCACGGGCTTTATTCACCCAAACACAGGCCCCAACAATCAAACTAACAACAGATTCAGCTGTTTTCCATACTCATCAGTTCTTGCTCTAGTAAACAACTTAACCTCAGCGGCTTCCAGTCTTCCCCAGATCCAGCAACACGCAGTCCTGTGGTCGTGGTCGTGTCCCCCCACCCCCCAAGAGCAGCCTTTCTCCTCTGGTCTCGGGACATTCCACCGTGGCACTTACTATGAGTATTGCAGGTTAAACCTTCATGGTTTTGTTGTTTTTAATAATTTTCACTGACCCCCGAAGACAAAGAGTTTCACAAAGATCTTTTTCATCTCTTTCTGAAGAGAAGCAACTAAAATTAGCTCGATGTCATGACCACACTGTCGACATGACAGCGGCTCCCCATACTCACTTTCTGTGAGCGCTGCAAATGAGCCTCCGCTTCCACAGGGTGCTGACGACTCTGCTGAGGTGGTCTCCGCAAACACGGGACGACGGCTCTCGGGGTCCACGTACCACTCTAATTTTATTTACATATAGAATCCCTGGTCAATACTAACATATCAGATAAAGCATATACACGTGCTCTTTTTACCAATAGGAAAGTTGTCTTTAATTGTATGTTCTCTCAGGTTTAGTAATTTTTATGTAATGTGTTTGCTAGATATTTTTGACAAAAAGCTTGATATTTATCAACATGCATAAAGACAACAGTTACCATTTCCATCTTTAAAAGTTCTTTAGAATAGACATGTAGACATTATCTTCTGGTCATCTGTAAAAATCTACATGCCTCCAAGGACACACTGAAACAAATTCATCTTATTTCTGCACTTGTTTATACAGTGGGGAAAATGTGTTCTTTTTTTTTTTTTTTTTTTTTTGGTCTGTGGTATTTTCTCAAGTTTGTCATAAATGTATCCTATTTCTGATCTCTTTTTTATTTATAGAAAGTAGATAGCAATAGCTTTTTCAACTATTACATCTATATTTCTCTCCACTACACATAGAAATCAGCAGTTTAGTAATACATAATTTATATTGTCAAATTTTTGTTTGCTTGAAGCATTCCTTTATTCATTCTATGATTCCAAGTTCTAGCTAAGTTTTCTGCTTTAATTGTTTTATTTTGGATTTTTTTATTTCTTTTCACCAGTTCTAGATATTTTTAAAATAAAAGCCAGTCAGAATCATGGTCCTTACTGAACAACAAGCTAAATTTATTAGAGAAAACCATACCAGAGGAAGAAGGTAAATATACTTCTCTCAGAATCAAACGTTTCAGCATCTTTTGGCTAGTTGTATAATGAAGTCATTAAAGTTCACATATTTCATGCTATCACATAAAACAATGATACTGACAATATGTCTACTACAACTTTGGATTACAAAATATTCAAAATTCTTGAAAATTTTAAACTTAGGTTTGAAGACTAAGAGGCAAAATATATTTACATAGATAGTATATTATTGATTAAAATATATTTAATACTTAAACATTGAAAGAGAAAAGAATTGTCAGATAGTAAAAGACAAATTTGCCTGTGACAATATTCTCCAATCATGCATCTAAAAATACTTTAGTTAAAAACTATATAAAGAATGTGCATGATAATTCTTAAGACCTCTGAGTGTGATTCGAGGATAACAAGGATGTCATTATATGGCAATTTGGCCAAGGATGTGCTGGGAAGTTTATTAATAAACAAGACAGCAGAGCTTTGAATATAACACTACCATGAACTCTAAATTATAAGTCTAACTGATATCTCAGATTTGCTCAGCTTTTCAACTGCAGATTGCATATGGGAATCTTTCTAAGCCCATTCTTCCACACAGAAGTAAATGGAAGAAGAAGAAAAGAATTTCATTATAACTTCAAGGAATTCTTCTTGGACATTCCAACAATTAAGAAAATCATAAACAGCACACAGACAAATTACAGAATCGGAGAATTTTTTTTCAAGGAGTTAATACCAAAAATATATAAGAAATTCAAACAACCAATAGCAAAGAAATAAAATAAATTACACAAATGGATTTTAAAAAGGAAGGTGTCTGAATAGACATTTCTCAGAAGAACAAATGAACAACAAGTATAAGAAAAAGTATGTGAAAATAATGCTCATATCACTAATCATAGTATCCCTATGATACTACTATTAATCAAAGGGATACTATGATTAGTATTTGCTCATATCACATATGTAGTATTTACTACAGCATTGTGTAAAAGAGCTAACATACAGAATTGAATAATGTATCTATCAACAAGAAATGGATATCTTGAGACTGTATATTATTAGCATTTAGCCATTTAAAGGTATAGGTGCTATCTTTTGCAGCCACATAGATGTTAAGTAAAACAAATCAAGCACTAAAAGACAAATTCATATTCTTGTTCATCTCAGAAGCTAAAAAAATTAATCACATAGAAAAAAAGAACAGAATAGAGGGCTGAGAGAATAGAAAGGGAAAGGCAAAAGGGGGTAGTGAGAAGTTGTATAATACCAAAATATGAAGAGGAGGAAGTGGTTTTAATGTTATGTAGCACAATAGGGTAAATATGCTCTGCAACAACTGCACAATTTAAAATAAGTACAGAAGAGCAATTTGAAGGTTCACAGCACATATAAATGAGACTAGAAATAATGGAAATGCTAATGATCCTGATTCAATCATTGCTCATGCTATACATGTACTAAATTACAATAGTGTACACCATAAATAAATACAAGTACTGTATGAAGAGTGATCGATCAGCAAGCACAACGAATATTTAAATTTTTAAAAATGTATTACAGTAAAAGATACATGTTTATTAATCCCTCTCAAATACTCCCACTTCTAACACTTACTTAACCATTCTTGCCACTTTCTAAAACAATTCTAGTTTTTTTTCATATCTCTGGTTGCACTGTTATGCTACCTTATTGTCCTAAAAGGATTCAAAACCCTTACCTTTCATGTTTTATTCAACTTTAAAGAAGATCCAAAAGCTGCCTGGTGCCCAATGCAGTCATTAAAGAAGATGAAGATGGTCTGAGTGGGTCATGACCTGCCTCTGTTGGACAGCACTCAGCAGGGGGACTCAGTCCATTTCTATCACACCTGGGAAAGATACTCATGAAAGAGGGCTTCAGAACTGCTTCAGAAAGTGGCAGATATGAAAGGATGGGTACGAGTGTTTGAAGGAAGGGGAAGTATTTGGGAAGGGATTAATAGCAATATATCTTTCATTGTAATACATTTAAAAATTTTTAAATATTCACCATATATTTTGATCACCCCTTGAATTTCAACATAAAAATTAAGAATAAAAATTAAAAATCCATCTCTACATAAATTACTGAAGCTTTATAGTAAATAATATAGTAAATATAGTAATATTTACTATAATATAATATATATGTGTAATAGTATATAATATAGTAAATATAAATTACTGAAGCATCATAGTAAAAGACAATGCTTTCTTCAGAAAACTCATAGAATAATAGAAAATAGACACATTCCAGCCAGCTGCAATATGGTAATACTGGGAGAATTATATAGATGAGATATATATTTTTATGAATAAATCCTCAATTCTACACATTTATACAAGATTCATGTGCCTCTAATTGTTTATAAACACATATGAGCTTTTCATATTAATAAATAAAATTCTCCATTCCAATTTGACACTAATATAAAAGTCACTCACTTTATCATCTGTTGTCCTACATGTGAGTACACTCAGTAGACAACCAACTATTGAGTACCATAAAGTGGAATATTCTATTTGTAAAATAAGTGATATAAAGTGCTTAGAAAATATTTTAGTCAGAAAAAAATGACCAATTTATGCATCAACATTTTTCCCATATTAACACAGAACAAATTGGTCTCATTGTCAATGGACTACTGAGAATCTTCCTGAGCTGGTATTTTCCTACCTTAAACAAGTTTGCTAAGTTAGATCCTCCATATTTCAAAAATGTAAATCATGAATCAACACCCAATTCAAAAGAGTTCATGTGCAATAAAAGCATTACAATTCCTACTGTTAGGCAGGCAGCACTAGCTTCCCATCTCATGGGGAGAAAGGGTGCAGATCATGACATTCCCTGAGAAGAAACCTGGGGCGATGAGTGGGAGCCTGGATAGGTATAAGCAGCACCATCCACTGCCCAGGTGCCTGCTGCAGTTCTAACCTCACTACTCATGGACTCTCCTTGCTCATTCCACGCAGCTTGATTTCACTTGTGTTGTTTACCCCATGTCTGGCCGAAGGATACTTCACTTTGTAACTAAAGAGTAAGAAAATCCCTACCATAATATAACCTAGCCATGATATGCACAATTACAAACACTGATCAATAAGATATGAACCCAGTGTCAAGTTTATCAACAGCATCCAAAAATAAATTGGTTGCATTGCTTCAGAGGCTGACTGGTGTCTTACAAACAATCTCTATCTAGATGAAATCCATTTTCTTCTCTACAATTCTTGTAAAATCACCCAGAAACTGTCATTAGGTAACCAGCATTCTCACTGTTCACCTACCCATTATCACCAGAATGAATACACAAGCATGAAAGAATATCAATAAGCTGCCTATAACAGCTTTTACTGAGAATTTTTATTTAAGATTGCGATCCTTTATGTTTGTTTAGAAAAATCAGGTAGCATTATTTTTTCCTTGGTAAGATTAAATAAACTCCCAAATAACATAGTCCTTATTTCTCTACATTTCCACAGTGGTACAACGAGTCCCAAGATGGGCAGGTAAAAAAAATCTCAGGTTCTAGATTAATGGTATCATCATAAAATCCTGGTGGAGTTTAGAGGTTCCACTATGATCTGAGAGGAAGATCTTCCCCATCTTCTGGTCTCATGTAGCTCATTAAATTTATAACTTCTTGTCCATTCCTAGGCAATCGCTGCAGGTGATATACCTCTTCACCCCCAAATATGAGATTCTTCTGATCTGGAAAATATTTGGTTCTTGAACTCCTAACATCTGTTAATTATTGTTGGAAAGAAAATTAATATCATCATGTTAAAGTCCCCAATACCACCTGTCAACATTTTTTCTTTTTGCTGAACTGTCCTTGTAAAATGGTGATAGTTTACAGAATATACTTATTGATTTGAAAAAAAAAATTGTAGAATATTTTACATAAAAGGAATAGCAAGGATAGACCCAATTGTATAGAGAGCATCAGTTCAACCCCATACAATGGGTTAGAGCATGTGCCGACTCACTTATAAACTCACCAGTCACACACAGCATTACATACATTCCTCTTTACATATGGTACAAGTGTCCCAAAATGTTAGGGACCTATGTTCGAATGAGAAGGGGGAAAAGGGGTGGGGAAGGGATTGGAAAGGAAAGAAAAGACAAGAAAAAAGGGGGAATAGAAGGAAAATGGAAACAACGCTTCTACAAAAAGGAGAAGAAGAAGGGTTAAGGGGAGGAATGAGAAAAAAGAAGCAGCAAGATAGATACATCATGGACAGGTACAAATTCCCTATGACAAATGTTATCACTAAACTGTATCAATAGATGCTTTGCTTTTAAAAAGAAATAAATAGGGGCAGGGAGTTAGCTCAGTGGTTCCGCAAGTGCAAGGGCCCAGGTTTGATCCTGGTAACCACATACAACTATGCTGGGCGTGGACCACCAGCACGCCCACCAGCAATCACTACCACATACCTCAGTGCCTATAATCCTAGCACTGGGAAGGCAGATGCAGGAGGATTGCTGAGTTCAAGGCTGAGCTCAGGCCAGCCTGAACTACAAAAGTGATACCCTGTCTCCAAAAAAATAAAAAAATAATAAAAGTTAAAAATTACAAAAAAGCAAAAACTAAGTCTGTTCCTCAAACTAATATACTTTGAGCAAATGTCTCAATTCCAAAGATCTTGCTTTATCCCATTGTTACATCAGCACATAGTAAGTGCTCAATAATATTTTTAAATGAACTAGTTGCAGCCAACCGTGTTTTTACCCTAAGATATAAAAACTATTAATAAAAATGACACCTATAGAAACTGTGCCAGATGTGATGGTCTAGAGTCCTTTGTTAAGGAATATACTTTGGGGTTTAATCTGATTACTTTCACCTCAGTGGCCAGGGCAGCCCTGAATGTTTAATTATGCTACCAGTGTTATACCTAATCAATCTTCTTCATTAAAATCCAGTGAAGCAGACAACAGGGATAATTACTGCAGAATCATCTTAATTAAAAATTTTAGCTTCTAATTAAGAGTCATTGTTTATCTCATCAGGAAACAGTTCGAATTCATGACAAGGTTGCCCCGTTCATTAAATTTTTAGACTTCTTAGAACTTGGACTCAGCATATGACACTCTTACTTACATGGCCATTTGTGCTTACATATGCGCATTTGCTTTAGTAATTTTAGGAGTGTTTTAATTTTATCATATGAAAAAAGTAAACAGCATGAAACCTAATGGAAACTCTCACGGTATTTATTGCTTTGATTCAGTATTTATGCCTCAACTAATTACAAAATGTGTGAAGTGAATTATTTATCCTGTGATTGCTAGTAAAAGCATTACTACTACATTCAGCGCTGAACAAAAGCCGCCATAATACTTTTCTCCAAGTTATGAATTTAAATCCTGACGCACAGTCACTCGAGTCTCTGCAGCAGCAAGAAACTATTATTCTTCCCCCAGACTCTCATTTCTGGGAAATTTCTTTTCCCCTTGAGAATCACGCATATAGGTCTTCAGACGTAAGTCACAATCTCCTTGGAGCGCGGGGAACTCCATCCATTCAGCCGGTAAATACAGTCGTGATGCCTGGTCCGCTGGGAAGCCAGCTTCACTGCTCACCGCGGCCCCTGCTGCGCACGCGCCGTGTGATTCATGACCGGATGCTGGCAAGCGCTCTTAAGTCACTCTCCTTCCCTGCACAGCGAGGGACTGTGCTCTCCTCTCACGACAGAACTTCACGAAACTCTGTTTCTATCAAACATAACCACAGACCCCACAGATGAACAATGAGTAGCTACACGGAGCATGAGACAGAAGATCTGATCCATCCGTCAGGCAACCTGGGATCCAAGGAACGTATTTGATGGGCTATTTGTAAATATCTATCTTAGGAAGCCTGGGAGAATGGTGGGGGCGGGGGGCAGGGGTTGGGAGACTGGTAGGAATACTAGAGAAGAAAAATTAAACATTGGCTTTGGCTTAAAGACAACTGAAATGATATACATAAAACTCTACAGAAAAGTTCCTTCACAAAAATGTGCGGAAGCCAAATGGCTTCCATCAGCCCCAACAGGAAACAGCCAGCCCCCCAACAACGACACACGCGCAGTTCAAATATTTTAAGCATAGGCGGGAAAACCCCGTGCAATGTCTCCACACTAATAATGTGAACTAATGTAAAAAGTCAGAAAAGAAGAGTGGAAGTAGCATGGAAAGTTTAAGCCATCTTCTGCGACAGAGATTTTCAGTGCCCTTCAAAGAGAGAAGAGGCAGAAATATGAAGAAGTGACAAGTTCCTCCTGGCCCTCCACAACATACCCTTTCACTCCTGGGAATTTCCTCCTAACTCAAGGACAGCGGGGATCACAGCTTCTTAAAATTCTTGCTTTTTACTTAGTCATGGGCAGTGGACATCAAGGTGATCTTCATTGTCTTCCTATTGGACTTTAAGCATGATTTAAAAGGAAAGGAAATGGTGGGCTGCATAAAAATTCAGCTTTTCTGGAACAAGCCCTAGCACAAGTCATAGCACTTGGTATGGAACAAGACACAAGCAGGAAAGGGCTGCGGTCTAAGCAGCTCCTTTCTCCTGAAGTCACTGGAAATGCCTCTCTGGGTTATCCCAGGCTCCATTTACCCCGCAGCAGCATCTCAAGAACATAAACAAAGCTCAGATTAGCGTGGACACCTGCTAGCCTTCCAACACAACACCAGGCAGTTAAGTTTTAACACAAACCAAAAAGTGTGTTTTTTCCTGGCAACAGTTTGTACACAGCTCCAGATATCTTCCCATCCAGGAAACAGCAAAGTCTGCCTGGCACCTATTTCACAGGGCTAAGCAAGGGGTGCTTGAAATCTGCCCATTTCACCAGGGCCCAATTCCACCCAACGCTGCACCTCGACCTCTACCATGTGTCGGTGCTCAAACAGTCTGTTCCGATCAATTTACCGACAAACAGGAGATGAGCTGATAAGGGGAGCATCATTATTTTGCAAAATGGCCAATGCAGGCTGCTGTAAAATAAAAATATAACCAAGGGATGCTCCGCGGCTGTGACACATTTTATGGCAGAGAGGCTGGTGAATAATGTGTCTCTAGAGGCAGAGAATTCCACTTCCCAGCACGGCCCGCGACATGTATGACAATGTTATGCTGCAGGAAAGTGTCAGGGCAACAAGGCTAATTGGCTTATAAATTATTTTGGCACCTAAAATTCCAATGGCTTGATAAATGGCTTCTTAAAATAAAGAAGGAAGGGGCGTAAGTGACAAAGATACTCAGATAGGTCTTAAGGCTTCTCTTCCTACCTCAGCCACTAAGGAAAGACAGTAACTATCACTAAAGCCACTGTCTACTGAGTGACTGGTATATCCCAAGCACTTATGTGCATCCCGTTTAAGCTATGAGGAACATTCCTATAAAGAAGATGTTACTATTATCATCTTATTGACAAGGAAACAAATCCTTAGAGCAGAGAAGTAACTTCCCAACTAACTTACGTGCCCTGAAGCATGAATCAAAATTAATATTGTTGAATTCTAAAGCTCATGCTCTTAATAACTTGGTTCTACTGAATCTGATATCCAGTACAATACAAAAATTTTGATTCTCTTGAAAGGGAAGGATTTGTAATAGCCAATACTATTGCATTTGGGGGTAAATCTTTTTTTAAAGGGTGCACTTAATTCTATTTTTAAATCATCCAGTGGGAGGAAAAAATCTATCATAGAACCTCACTAATTTAAATTCTTCTGTAAACCTCACACTACTCTTTCAGCATTGACACTGGAAGGCACCTGCTGACTGGATGGCTTTCATCGCATGCTCCACACAAAGACAAACAGCAGAAAGGAATCACAAAGCTCACCCAATGGAAACACTACATTGGAATGCTTCTCTGTAGGTATTCACCCATTTAGCTCCTCAACTGTGTCTTACACGTGTGATGTTAGCTGACATGATGTAAATCATATTCACAAAGTGGTAAAAGTACACTTGGGAAATGGGCCATTTGTAACAATTACCTTCTTAGTATTTACCAGACAGAAAGCTAGATGGGTGGAGGATGAATGGGTGGAGGGTGGGTGGATGGACAGAAAGGGGGAGGAACAAATGGAGAGGAAGGCAAGGGGGAGAAGGAAAGAGGGACAGGAAAGGAACCTACAGTTTAGATAATTTTTCTTTTCTTTTTTTTTTTTTTTTTTAGGTTTTTTGAGACAGGGTCTTGCTTTGTAGTTCAGGCTGGCCCTGAGCTCAGCCTCCAACTCACATCACAGCAATCCTCCTGCCTCTGCTTCCCGAGTGCTGGGATGACAGGCATGAGCCACCACGCCCAGCACTGTGGTGTGTGGTACTGATTGCTGCTGGGGTGAGTCTCCACGCCCAGTATGGTATATGATTAACCAGGGATCAAACCCAGGTCCTTGCGCTTGCAAGACAGGCACCAGAACCACTGAGCTAACTCCCCGGCCCTTAAATAATTTTTCTTGCAAGTAAATATCAGTATTTTAGATCCCTAAGTTACCTATTCATAATTCTGTAACATAAAATTTAGCCCTTCCTAGACAAACCAGACTACATTTAGCTCAGTAGTTTCCTTGTGCTGTTATGACATATTACTACACTAAAACAACACAAAGTTATCTTACAGTTCTGGAGATCAGAAGGCTGAAATGAATGGTATTGTCTAAATTTAATGTCTCTGCAAAGCCGCACCCCTCCTGGAGGTCCTCACGTTTTCCAACACATAGAAGCTGCCCTCATTCCTCGCTTTGTGGCTCCTCTCTGCGTCTTCAAAGCACATCACTTTAACCTCTTCTTCCACAGTCACATCTTCTTTCCTGCCCTGACTCTATTGCCCTCCCTGAGAACCCAAGGGAATTTTACCTGGATATTCTCAATGTAATCAGATCTGCAAAGCCCCTATTGCCACGGAAGCTGACACAGTCAAGGGCTCTAAGATCCAGAGCTGAACCATGTCTGAGGGACCATTACTCCATCTACCTCAGCCCCAATTCTTCTAGGTGGGAACTTAATCCTAATGAGAGAGGCAGCCAGTGGAAGCCAGAACTCAGGGAACAACTCTCAGCCTTGCTGTCTACTCATTGCTTTTGCTGATTTCATCCAATTTCATGGTTTTAGATACCATGTATGTGCCAAGAATTCTCAAAATACCTCTCCAGGGCAAACTCATCTATTCAACGGCCTACTCAACACACCTACGTGTGTGCTTCATAGGCACGTCTGACTCAGCATGTCTAAAAATGAGCTCCACGCTCCCCTCCCAAACCTGCTTTCCTCGTGGTCTTCCCCTCACTCCTTAAAATCAATTCTCTCCTTCTAGTTGTATAGACGAAAAACCTGGTATTTATTCCTGACTCCTTCCTTACATGCATGGCCTACTTTCAGTCTATCAGCAAATCCTGTCAGTGTTCTGTTTAGAAGGTACAGAATCCTTTGTCTTCTCCATGCAATGGTCATAACCAACATCATTTCACTCCTGGATTCTTGCAGTAGCACAGTAATTAGCATCTTGTTTTCATCTGCTTCCCTGTGACTTATTCTCAGCACAGCAGTCAGGGTGATCCTGATCGAAACTAAGAGTAGCGGAGGCTCTATGGCCTCACCCATATCCCTGCTTCGGGACTTCCTACTTAAAAGCTGGCAACACTGCATGCCAATGCCCTGCACTGAGTCACCTTCCAGAAATTTCCTTCTACCCAAGGGAACTGCCTCCTGAAATCCACACCCTTCTCCAGGCCAGTGTGTGCATATAAGTCTGGACGACTCTGAAGGGCCTCCCTGTGGATCCCAGAGGCAAATGTGATCACTTCAACCTCTCCCTCTGTCCCACTCCTGTTCCTTCATTCCCCTGAAAGTGTCTCTCTCACAGTCATTCCCAAAGTACATCCATTGTCTGCGACAATATATTTTAGAGTCTGTCTCCAGGAAACTTCAAATTAAGACACTAAATCAAATAACTTCATGAAGGCTCTGAGATTCCCCATTTCACATAAAAGCCAGTGTCCTTGAAAATAAGTGAAGGATCCCACGTGAAAGAACCCAGGTTGCCTCATCTATTACTCCTTCTCCCCACACACTGGTCAGACATGTGTCGGATGCTCCTTTTTCACATGCTCCTCTCCACATACCTCACAGTTTACTTTCTCCCCTCTCATTCTGCTCAAGCACCATTTTCCCAGATCATTCTGTGGCATTAAAATTGTTCCACTCTTACAGATGTCATATCCTACCATGGTTTTCTGCATAGCAAATACCTTATTTAGCATACCATAAGGGCATTTACTTATCTTCCTCACCTCATTATAAAGACTCTGTGTCTGTTTCATCTTCCATGTTGAGAACTGTACACAGTATGTTTTCAAAATACTTGACAAAGTAGAAGTGCCAACTGTGTGCCCTGCACCAGTGGGCACATTTATATACAAGATCTTATTTTACACTTAGAGCAACCGGACGAGGGAAGTTTTACAATGTCCAGTTTTCAATGGAGAAAAGACCCAGGTGATCACAAAACACTGTGACATACAGGAGGAGTAAGAGAGTCTAGATGTAAACCTGTTTGTCAGACTCAAAACAAAGTTCTTCCGGAGCCTCCCTCGGAGGGAAGCTACATGACCTTCTCTCCCAACAAATCTAATCTTCTCTGAAAATATAACTCTAAAAGGCAGAGATTGAATGACGCAGAAATCGTGACCGTCCATGTTATAAAATATGCATGTGTTCACTCTCTCTGTAGATGATCTAAAAATTAGTTTTAACGTCCCAGCTTTACAAAATGACTGATGTATATGCCCCTAAGGGACTACTTAACATGCAAGTAACTACTTGCACACGCAGAGACTATAACAGAAGTTAATTACTTTGTAACCAGTAGGGGGCAGGTAACAGGTAAAGCGTTGATAGAGAACAAAAGTCTGGGTTTTCTATCTGGAAGAAAGTAATTCACTGTCTTCTACTTAGTGAAAGAAAGCTTTATAAAGGAAGTGGGATTACAAGAGCTTTGTAAACTCCAGAGAAGGGGAAGTTTGGCCAGTCAACACTATGGTCTTATTCAGTGCTCAGCACCCATTAACTTCAGAGAAAGCTTCCAGCTCAGACCAGCTGGGCAGGATGCAATGCAAATGGGAAATGAGCCTGACCCCACCACAAAGCCCTGAGCTCCACACACATGTGGGTCTGATGGAATCCACCGGCATAAAAGGAAGGTGAGAATGCTCTAAATTGGCTTTTACCATCTAAGGATGTTCACACACAAAGCGAGCATTGTGGCCACTAATGAAAGACATGTGCTAGAGTGGTTACACATTGCAACTGACTGAAAGCTAATGACATAAAACAGCCCCGGTGCCTCTACGCTGACCCCTGTAAAACCTCGGGCCTGATTTGCAACAGGCAGAGCTAAACCAATTTATCACTGAATTATGCATCATTTAATAAAGACTGGTGTGACTCAACCTGCCAGGCAGGAATGCTAAGAGCTTGAGGAAATGGCCTGTAAACCCCACCCCCTTCCTTTTCCTCAGCTCATCTTTAACCCTTCAGTAATTGATGGCCTGATTGAAGTAGAAGTCTAGACTTTGTAAACTATCACTAAATAACCTAAGGGTTAGTCTGACCTTAGTTGCTTCCTTGAAAATTACTCCTCCTACTGTAGGGTTAGCTCCTGTAATTCAGTGGGGTGTGGAATAAGTAAAAAGGGGAGCATTCTCTCATTTCAAGATCCTGAAAATTGTGCTTTACAGTATGTTTCCATGTGGCCAAAGCTAGTGGTGATTTACTAGTGCCATTTACAAGGTCATTATCAAAATATATTTTTATTTAGATACAAACGATTTCTATAGGCTTTTAGTTTCTGCCCATAGTCTTATATTTCCTAGAAAAATGAATCCTGGTAACTCCATCACTGTCATAATAATGGAAAAATCAACACATTACATAAATGCATTTTGATAGTAGTGAATCAATCAGGGCTGAAAATCGAGACACCACTTCAAGTGCTAGGCCACTGGAGATACATGATTTAGCAAAATTCAGATGGAGATGAGGAAATTATCACAATTTCCATCACCAGTCCCATACAAACTTTCCTAGTAAAAGTCAAAAGATAGAGATAGGCTCCAAAAGTTAAGAAACTTCCCAAAATCTTTATTTGATTTCTATTTTCAGGATACGGTAACTTTTATGAGAACCAATTTGTAGCCCTGCAGAAATATTGAAGTCCCCTGGAATTTTATAAAGCTTTTTCCCCTGGTGCTGTAGCAAACATCGTGTTTCTCTTTAAACTAAAAAAGTAGACAGCGCCAACCTGAATTTTATTAGTAAGTTCAGCAACCATAGATTATGTTGAGGACCAAACCACTTGGGCTGCTCCTTCATCTGGGAAGACATTCTATTAAAAATCCGCCCATTGTGATTTTGCATTTCATTTCTTCTTTTTCTTCTATCAAAATCACAAAAGCATAAAAAGTCCCTGAAATAGGAAGTAAAGAAAAATCAAAAGGTGCAGTCACAGCCCAGAAAACCATTACTCATCGCTAAGGCTCTGTCACCATCTTCTCACTCATTTTTGTTTTCTTCAACCACTTTATTATTTAAGAAGAGTTAGACCATGAAAAATGTCTCAGAAGAAGAGACACTATTTTAAGCACTTTATGTGTATTGACCCAGTCTGTATTCACAATGACTTTGTGTATGTGCCCTGTTAGTATTATCCCCAACTTACAGCCAAAGAAACCAAGGCACAGAAAAGTTAAATAATTTACCCAAGTCTAATAGCTATAAGTGGGGGAGGCCGGATCCAAGTCGAGCCACCATACAGGGGAAGCCATGCACTTGTGCACACCTCACTGCCTCAAGAGAGCAGTAAGGAACTCTGGAAGCTGTCCTTTGAATCATAAACTAAAGAGAGAGCTTTCAGCCTCCACACTTTGTTAAGGTCCCAAGATTACACATTTCAGCACATTTCTTTCCAAAGAAGTAATGTCACACTTAAATTCATCTCACGATGTTGTAAAAGTGTGAAGCATTCTCTTTCTAGGGTAAAGATGGTTTATTTCCACTGGGAGGAAAACACAATATTGATGAGAAGAGCCAGGAATACAAGTGTAGTGTTCCAGCTCCATCATTTTCAAGGCTTAGTCTCATTTTTCCCAAGTACCTCATCAGAGTTGCAAATGCAGGTGGCCCCAGTGTAGGCCCTGACTTGCTCCATCCCACACATATCTGGGATGTGAGCAAGATATTAAGTAGAAGGCAACCAAAAAAGAAAAACTAGGCATATCCTTTTGTAAAAACTGGGTGAATCCTTGGCTACCTATTCTAAAATTCAAATCCAGCAGAAGTAAAGGGAAACAAAATCTGGCAGGTTTGGACTCTTTCCTTCATTCTGTTTTACATCATACGACTCATTCCAGTATTATTACCCTTCCCAGTTATGGATGCTGGAGCTCTGGCCAGCATTGATTTTAATTTGTCATTCACTTAAAGGACTTTCCACATCTTCTAAGCATTTTGATTGCTTAAATGGGAAACTAAAAATAAATGTCTGAAATCCAAAGTAGGAAAGAGATCTGGAGTCAGTTTCTAAAACTGAGTATATACAGGAGATTCCAGAGCAGAGAAACTAAGCAGAGTCGACCAAAGCAGAGTCAGGTATCTTCTGTGGTAATGTTTTTTCCTGTGCACATTTTTCCCTTTATTAATCCACAGTGAATGAAAGCAAATGCACACACACATGAACACACACACACACACACACACGCATGAACACACACACACACAAACATACACACTTCTCTTTTGAAGAGCCTTTGCTTCTGAAGTAAAGAGCAAAACTCTCTTGAAGGTCATGGATGGTGAGAGAAGCAGGTATGTGCCTGTTGTGGCTTGGATTTGGAACGTCCCCAAAGCCCTATGTGTTAAAGGCCTCCAGTCAGGGGAGCTGTTTAGGAGGTGCTGGACACTTTAATGAGAGGGAGGGCTGTAAGGAAGGTTTTAGACTATTGAGACCCTGTGCTCCAAGGGCACGAAATGGTCCTCCAGTCCTTGCCTTTTCCTTTCTCTTCTCACACCCCGGAATAAAGCAAATGGCTGTGCTATATAGTAGAACCACAGATACTTGTGATGATGTGTTGCCTCCCCCTCTCCACCAGGGGACAGTCTTTGTTACTTTTTCTGTTGCTGGGACTAAATACTTGCACCTGACATCCTCAAGTTAAAGGAGGAAAGGTTTATTTTATCTCACAGTGGGTACAGGTTTCAGTCCATGGTTGGCTAACTCCAAAGCAAGGCAGCATGGCAGCGAAGCATGGTAGAGGGGTATGGCAGAGGAGAAACAGTCCACAGCAGAGTAGGCAGGAGTCAGCAAACAACAGTGAAAGCAACAGGCCTCCTTTTCTCTGTCATCCTTTCCAGGTTATAAGCCTGTGGGTGGTGCCACCCACATCCAGGTTGGGCCTTCCCATTACCCACACCTAGAACTCTGCCAACCCAATCAGAGACCACTTTAGTTATCACACCCTTAATCCACATTCACACAATGATCTACCTGCTGGCAAAAGCCTCA
This sequence comes from Petromus typicus, assembly GCA_004026965.1. Taxonomy (NCBI): domain Eukaryota; kingdom Metazoa; phylum Chordata; class Mammalia; order Rodentia; family Petromuridae; genus Petromus; species Petromus typicus. The sequence goes on from PVIR01011724.1 coordinate 23,050, forward strand.
CCTGTGAGCTCATAGGCTCTGAGGGAAACTAGAAAGAACCCTAAAAAAAGGAGCTAAGGACCATGGGTCCACCTGACTATGGACCGAAAACCCCCAAACTATAAACTAAATTAAGCAATTTCTCCATTGATTATCTCAGGTGTTTATGACAACACCAGAAAGCCAACTTACAAACACATTCTTGGTTCCTGTTTTATGTCCAGAGGTGATGACCCAAAAGCAGTATCAGAGAGAAAAATCATTTTCCAAGGTTCTGGAAGGCCCTGACAGTACATTATTTTACCTCCCTTAAGTCAAGTGTGGTGCTCCACACGTGGCAGGAGATGGATTAGTGTGGACTGATTCGTACTGTCTTGCAGTGGTAGAGGGATATTTGTATATCCACAATTTAATTCTCCAGAAGGCTGCAGAATCATCTGGTGAAATCAGGTACTATAAACATGACAGGTTTAAACACAACTATAATAGAAGTAATTTCAAATGATGTTAAGGTGGCTGAGCACTTTTTCTTATCACCCAAATTACTTTAGATGGATCTTGACCATAATCAGCATTGATCCATTATGGGTGGCCATCAGCCAATAGAGCCCAAATGTGAGACATCAACCCTGAGCTAATGGGCCTCTCCTAGGCGTGGCTTTAAGGTGGTCTATTATGGGCCTTCAACACCCGGAAGGGAAGCTTTCCTAAAATACTATCATTATTTAATTATGAGTGTGACAGTCAGCTCTAAAGGTTTTTATGTACTCCTTGAAGTTATCACAAAAATATTCAGATAACATGAAAGCAGGTACCTGTGTAAATGCTAATAATGATACCGCAGCAGAGCAGAGCGGTAAGTTAAAAAAAAAAAAAAAAAAAAACAGAAAACTAGATAAAGCCGAACTGTGCATGGGGGCTCTGGTAATTGGAAGAGTCAATGGCCATATGATTCAAGAAAATAGTCTCCCTGGAGAAGGAGACTGATTGTCCTGCATTTATCCGGCAGCTAACCAACACTAAGCAGACTTTCTTTTGCATATTATTGGTGCCAGCCCAATGAGGCAGAAAATTGCATCGTGTCATTTAATTTCCCAATCTTTGTTTTCATTGTATTAATCTTTTGGCTTTGCTTCACTTTATAATTTGAAGGCTCAGCAAGAAGCAAACCAAATGGAAATTTAGCTTACTTTCACGTCTAGCTGAATGTGTTTGGTGCCGTTTCCAAAAGTTTAATTCTACGTAATACTGTCCCTGAATAATAATAGGCTGTTTCTGTATGCAAGTTTATTAGTGTTTATTAAGGGCTGCCTTATAGTTTCTGGGAAATGTTCCCAAAAGCCAGTCACCAAATCATGATTAATAAATTTGTTACAGAAGGAGAAGAAAGGTAATTTTTAAAAAACAGAAGCACATCACCCTGTCAATAAAAAGAAACTTGAAAACAGATTCATCCTAAGTAAGTTTTTCTTCCTCACTCACTCCCTTTCTCCCTGCTTTGCTCCTTCCTGCCTCTTTACTATTCCAATGAGGAAAAGAAAAAGAAATAACTCTGAACAATGCAGGGGAGTTGGATTCCAGGGGGTTACCAGAAGTTAGCAAATGCTAACAAATAAAAGACACTCATAAAAGACACTCACAGGTTGTGGAGGCTGACAGTGTGGACTAAGGCTCTGAATTGTTTGGATTTTTGGAACCGGACTGTCTTGGCCTTGTATCCTGCCATCTCTACTTGCCAACTTTGTGTTTTTTAGCAAGTTTAAACTCTCTGCGCCTCCTCCCTGGTGTGTAGAGGGGGAGTGTCTGGCAGAGTTGTTAGGGAGAGTTAATGTGAAATGCATGTAAACACCTAGCACCAAGCCTGTCACCCAGGATACCCTCAATGAGGGACATGTGGCATTGCTCTGACACCGCTCACTGTGGTCACCACTGTCCTCAATTTCTGTCCAACAATAAGGAAAGGAAAGGAGCAGGAAAACTGGCCAGGTCCCTTTCCTCTATCACAATATGTCCATTATCACAAGGATTGCATTTGAGACTGGAAGACAAGAGTTTCCCTTCTTGCTGCCGTTACCTGTAACAACTGAAGATTATAACACAGAACACATAGCTGCTGTCTTTAATGCTACATTATACCAACTGCACAACTTTTTAATTGCTACAAATATTATATTAATCTATCCACTGCACTGAAGATACTGAACTACTGGTTCATCTTTTTCTGGGTCCATGTAAAAGATAGTTTATAAGAGGGCATTTTAAAAACGAAATAGCAGAAAACCAAGAATCAGTACACGAGTCGACAGCCAGAGTACAGAGATGGGATCACGTAACTTCTCAAATCTCACCAGTACCAAGTCTTTCTGCAAGATCATGTTTGGAGAGCACAGTGAGTCTGATAAACACAAATTAGGGAGAAAAGAAATGTACAGAGAAAGACATTACCCATCTTCAAACAAAAATAATTTTCAGGTGTATACCTTTCTGGTTAAATTCACCTAGTTTTCAGCTATTGCCAGTCCTTTATACAGATTTCAATTTAGGTGATAAATTAGCCCTTCACAATAGGTTGGGTGGGTTCATTTGGCTCTGCTAAAAGATGAGAAGAACTGATGATGGGGGAAGTGGTGTGACATGCACAAAGATATCTCAATGCTGAATATCAGCACTTTAAAACATCTACCATCTCTAGTCAAGAAACAGGATTGTGTCCTCAGAAATAAACTATGAATACCACTTGTTAAGATTAACTGTGACTTAATTATTTAAGTTTAAAGGATATATCACTCCAAGAAGAAATAAGTGGAATTCTGTGATGATTACTTTGGTTAATCTCTTTTTTTTTAATGCAGCATAAGATGTATTTTCTTTTTAGTTGAAATGATTAATTCTCTCTCCTCATGTCTCTCCAATTCTATCTCATTGTTGTGCCAACCAACCATTACAAGTTGTAGAAGTGATATGTCTCCCTTATCTGAGCTCCCCAGGGACCCGCATATAAAAACTGAAGGGCCCTGGGCTTCCTGTGAGTTAGACCTCACTTTCCCAAGGATCCCTGGAAACAATGTCAAATTACCCAAATTCACACTCCTACTCAGCTCAAAATACCTGCTAAGTTTGTTATTCTGAATCCTTTCCAAAGTGAGTTATCACTGTGATGAAATGGATCGGTCTTATATAAATGTCAATTTGGGGTTATATTTGTCAGGAAACTCAACCTATTTCAAATGCCTTGTTTGAAATCAGAGGACGGATGAGCTTTTGTCATGCTTTATGACATGGTATAAATTTATCGAGCCTATTTTTTACCCAACAGTAGAGATGCCTTGGGAAGTTAATTACCAGCACTTGGTGCTAACTGACAGGCAACTTCTCAACTTCCAATTCCCATGAATATTATCCCAAATAGTTAATCATGGAGCTAATGCAGATAAGGTGAAAGCATGCATGAATCATCGGGACAAGCAAGTTACAAAGCAAATTGTATGTTTAAGAAACCAGATCATTATAAGCTATATAACTAAGACTTAAGGTTGTTCTTTAATGCTTATTGCCAATTGCCCTTTCAAGTTTATCCTCAAGATTTTTTTTAACTGTTAAAGTATCCTTTTATTAGCTCAATTCATTTCCTATTAGTTTTGGAATTTAACAAGGCTTCATGGCAGAAAAGGTCTGGATGAGAGCTTATTAACTTTCCTTCAGGGTAATAAGTCCCATATGGGATGAAGAATACCGACTACACAGAAGTCATTGCAGTCAATAAAGGGTTAATGTGATTTTTTAATTGGAAATCCGTTACTATTCCCAGGACCCATAAAGTTGGTACCACACTGAGCATTTATTTAAATATAAGCAGAGTGGTTTCGTTATTGTCCTCTTCTAAAGAAGAGTCAACATTATTTTCCCTACAACCTCAGATTTTTCTCAGAGAAAATATAAATGACCTGTCACTCATATTGTGAATAAACGGTAAAATTGTCCTAATTATTCCTCAAAATATTTCACCAATTAAACTCTCGGCTGCTCATCAAAAATACATTTGAATTTGGAATTAAGTGGCTCTAGTATGAAAAGTAATATAGAATCGGCCTTCTATTAATATTATATCAGTATTCAGGCATTTGATAAAGGAAAACTTTTACACTATATGTAATAGTGAACATATTATTTCATTTATAGCTCCCTCTGAAAAGCATCAGGTTGGCAAGAGAGAAATAGGCAAAAATGGTGACACAACTGAAAATAAGTCATGAAACAGAGTAATTTCTGTCACTGAAATTGCATAGAAAATAAACACTGTCGTTTGGAAGGGCCAGTGGAGTATAAGAGGAAGAAAAGATTTGGTATGATAGGCCAAATGCTGGTTTATGGTCAGAAGGAGGGTTTCAATTCTGGCCCTATTCCTAACCCAAAGAGTGACTCTGGCCAAGTGACTACTTCTGTGAGCCTCCATTTTCTTGTCAGTAACATCAGATGCTGGATTTGATTAGGGACAGCAAAGAGATTTCATCTGAACCCCCAGTAATAGTAAATAAGTAGTAGCTACTTGGAAGATGGTGTTGCAGCTCTCAGATTAAATCCAGGATAAGTAAGAAAGGGTGCTGTGTTTGATTAATAATGTCTACCATGAAAGAAGCTAGGTGAATATGTGCCATAGCACAAATTTATCTCCAACAGATTAAACGACTCTTAAAATTCCTCTTCATTTCTAAAATTTTGTGATTCTATAACCTATAATGTAAAAAGATCTTTTTTTTCTTGTCAAGCATTTTTACTTGTTATAATTAGTTATATGTCTCATGGTGACCTACCCCACTAACTTTGTACACACAATGAGTCCACCTCAAAGAAAAGCAGACTCAACATAAAGAAAATGTTTAATGAAAATTGGACATTGTAAACCTGATGATTCCCTATGACTCCATTAAGTTGCTAACTGGAAAAGAGCCCTGTTCCTATCACCTGTGCCTTTCAAATACAAACACCTAATTAACCGAGTAACAAAAAGCTTTCCTTGGAAATAATCCATTTTTCCCAATCTAGTGACATAGCAATACTCATTGCTTATAGTAAATTATAAAGACTAAGTAATGTAGATTAATGTATCACCAACTTGAGGGTTTACCAATAAGCTGATTTGCAAGGCAATATTTCATATCATGTGCTATAATATTATCTATCAATGTTTAATAAGCACTTCATAACTTTGGCAAGCAAATGAATAATAGTTTGCCATAGAGAGGTGATGAAATATTTATAATGCACAATTGCTACTATCACACTGTAGCTGTTCAAGAAATCGTAATAGTAAATTGAATGGAAATATAATACTGTAATGGATGTGGAAGTGTTCAGTTGGCCATTTGTAATGAAATATGAAAGTGTTTAAAGAGAGTAAATACATTTGTAATGGTTTTTGATTAGCTATAACTGTATATGGTTCAATCATCTGTTATGAACAGTGCACAGTGTACACTGGGTTGGTTAATAATATGTATAATAAAAGTGGCAGTGTTGAAATTTTTCAAGAACTTTTATACAAAGAAGGATATGCTTATAAATCTGATTGTACTAGTCATTTTATACTGTACATCAAAACATCATATTGCACAGCAGAATCAGTAGAACACAGTACAATTTTTATTAGTCAGTTCACCGCAAAAATGGGGGAGGTCCTTAAATATATTTTCAAATGTTCAATAAAATAAATCTGTATCATTTCTTTAGAATATATTCTTCTTACACGTACCATGCTTTCTTAAAATTTTAAACTTTTATTTATTTAATAAATCGTTCTTTAAAAATAATGGAATAGGGTCAGGCGTGGTGGCTTATGCCTGTAATCCCTGCACTCAGGAGGCAAAGGCAGGAAGACTGCTGAATTTGAAGCTTTCCAGGGCTATATAGAGAGTTCAGGGCCAGCCTGAATTACAAAGTGAGACCCTGTCTCAAAATAACAATAATAATAATAATAATAATAATAATATAAATTATTCTTATTTGTGACAAATGTTTTATAAATCATAGGTTTAACTCCCGTGTTTGCTCACCGTTTTTGTTTATAGTAAATAGATTTTTTTAAATCAGTCTTGCAGAGAAATATAAAATGTAGTTTCACTCTGTTAAATATATACACATTATATTCTACCTTGTAGTAAATTATTTGCTGAAATTAAGGCAGTTGACTAATCATCAACAATTCTAGTCTCCTTGTTTTAACCGAGTTACCATATCTGAAACTCAGCCCCTGCCCACCAGTTCATTCCTCAGCTAATATTTCACAGCCCTGTTTAACACCCTGTAGCACTTCCTACCCGCCATGGGATTAGGCCAGTAGTTTCTCTCAGACTTGCCGAGGCCCTGAACAAATTCCCCACCACCCTGTCCAGCTCAGACCTCGCCCTTCCACTCTACTTTCTAAGCATCAGCACCATTTGCCTTCTTCAGTGCTCGTTCAGCAGTTCTGGGCCAGACCTCACCCTGCCCGAGACACTGCCTTGGCTCCAGCCATCCTGCTCCCCCAGCCCTCCGCTCACTGCTCACTTCACACAGCCCGGCTCGGTCTCTCTCTTTGTCCCTTACAACTCTTGTCACAACTGGAACTCAATGATGCTGTCTCTAGTCGTTTCACACCCAGCTCTTCTACTGGGATGTAAACTCCGTGAGGGAAGGAGCTGTGTATTTTCACATACCAGCTACAGCCTCAAGACAATACTGATGGATGTTGACTTAATAAGAGCTTAAAGCAATGAATATATAAACAAAAGACCATCTTATATGTAACACGTCAGAGACCAAGAGGGAATGAAAAAGGCAAGGGCCTTGCTCTGTCATTTTCTGAAGACAGCCAGTGTTGCTTAGGGTTCTCTAGAGAGAGAGAATCAATAATCAAAAGAACACACACAACGATGCAAGGAGATTTGCAAGACAGGCTTCCGGGATCAGAGGGAAGAGAGTCCACAATGGCTGCCTAGACACCAGAGAGCCAGCGATCCAGTAGCTACTCAGTCCAATAGGCTTGAAGCCACAGTGCAAGAGGGATACAGGATGCAGTGCCAGCTCAAAATTGAAGGCCCTGAAAGTTCCTGCAGAGTCTATAGTGTGACTGAATGCACAATGAAAAGTGGAAGATGGAATCTAATGTTTACAGCCAACGCCAGTGACAGGAGACACACTTCCTCAAGCAGTGGGCTGACTTCCTGCTTCCCTCTCATTCCATCTGGGATGCAAGCCTACTAAATGGTACCCTAGTCGGCTAGCCTACACACCAATGGTCTCCAGAAACATCCCACAGACACCCAGAAAAGTGCTTTATTAATCTGCTAGGCTTTTCTTAATCTATCACACTGATAATCACATTCAAATTAACGATTCTTCAAATGAACAAGCTTCATTGCTCAATCATGTGAATCTTTGACTTGCTTTGAAAATGTGATGTATGCTAATTCTGGGACATATTTTTCAAGTGTGACCTCTGTGGTTAGGTTCAGCTTCACTTGGCTATTCTCACTCACATGGCAATGAGTTTATTCCACATGGGAACTTCTTCCTTTAGACCCTAGAATTAAGATAGTATGTGGGACAGACCAAACTCTGATCACTAAATAGATCACAACTGAAGCAAGGCGCAAAGCCAAAAACCACAGCCACTACCAGGTAAAATGAGGAACTATAACCCTTATTTTTTCTATTGTTTTAAATTTTAACTTTATTAGTATGTATTTGCAGTACATAATGATTGCATTCACCATAGGAAGTTGATACATGTACATACCTCATCATTTTACTTCCCCTACCACTGGTATTTCAGGATTGTTTGACATGCAGAAAGATACCAGCAAAACCTAACTAATACAAGACACTTGGGAAGCCCCTTTTCATACCGCATATGTGACACTGCATCCAATCTATGTTGCCAATATTAAGACTACTTCTTACCTGGATAGACATAAAACATGACCTTTGCATGGAGATTTTATATTTTTTGAAACATCATATAAGTACAGCTACTTAACACTGATTTAGGACTTATTATGGTTCAGACCATCCTCTGGGCCCAGCAAGTACAAAGGTGGATATAACATAATTTCTGTCTGTGGTGGCCAGTAAGATAGCATGGAGGTCACATGTATCATCACATGAAGGAAGGTAGTACAAGATCAATTTTACTTTCTCCATCCTGACTGTGCCTTTCCACTCTGCAAAGCCTTCTTTCCATGCTTCAAGGCTTGGTTTATTAGTGCTTCCTTCTATTGCCTCCTAAGAAAGATCCACTCTCTTCAAACCAACATCCATTCACTGATCTATTTACTTAAATGAAGAAAGACTGTGACTGTGGCCAGAGAATGTAACTGAATGAGTGTCCAGTCATCACCCCTTATCTGCAATTTTAGGGTTTAATTATAGCATACGCTGGATTAAAACTCCTACCACAGCTGTGCCCTTCCTCCTCTGAACTCCAATGTATCATAAAGATAACAGATAAAATATCTTACAGCATGCAACAGGGAAGGGTAGGAAGAGACCTTGGCTTAAGCACAGAAACACCAGTTCAAGAATCACGTGAATTAGGATCTTTCTGGGGTTTCGATTTTTTACACAAAACAGAATGCTTGAGAGCACTAACCTCTTAATCTCCTCCTAACTCTACTCTTTCAGAGCCCTGAATTCTATGTTGTCAGTGATAAATGTCATCTTTCCAAAAAGATTATAACTCCCCTTAATGCTGAAAGCTTTGCCTAAAATGTCCCCTGACCTTTGCTTTGCCCTGCTGAACACACAGTGATACCATCAATCCTTTCTAATTAAAATCACAGATTCATGTTCAAGATCTGTGTAAACCAGAGGTTGAACACTGTTTGCAAAGCAAATGCTGCCTTCAGGCATGATTTGTTTGTGTCCACAGAGAATTTTTTGTTGTTGTTAATTATTTGCCATGGCTTTAAAACAAGGGTATTTTATATGCAAATCCAAAATGTACCTGATTTAGTCACTTGCCTGTCTCTGGGATGAAAATATCCAACACTCACAACTTAAGAGAAGAGAGATTTTGGCTTGCAGTTTCTGAAATTTTATTCCATGGTTGGTAAGCTCAAATGCAGAAATGGCCAACTGGAAAGTCCTGCCAGAGAGATCCAGAGAGGAGATCAGCTCACATTGTGGTGTTGAGGAAGTAGAGATGAGAAAAGACAAGAGGGAGATAGACCCACCTCTTCCGATCCAGGCCCTACCTCCTATCAGCACATTCAGCTCCAGATTGGTCTACTGATGAATATAGTATCCTCATTATTCAATCACCTTGCACATATGTGAGAATTTGGGGGGACATTTCAGATCTGAACCACCCCAGCATTCTTTAGATTTAACTGGTGAGAAAACTTGTGATGAGAAAATAAAGAATTTTTCCTCAAAAGAAAATGGCCAAAAAAACCCAAAGGTCTATTTTGACTTGGAATATCTGAGCAACCCACTTCCGCAAAGTGATGCCATAAAATGTGAGTAGGGAACAAATCTGAGAGCGACTGGAAGTTTAAATTCTTAACTCTACCCTCTTTTCCCATCTGTCAGAATGCCCCCTGAAGATCAGTGGACAGCAGGTTTTAATTCCCTATATAACAAGACTGTTTTAAAACTTTTTCAATGCAATATTATTTTCCAGTAATTACAAATGATCGACACTTCATTTCATTTGTATTGGCACTCATAATTCACAAAATTCACTGTGATTGATTTTGAAGAAAACCGATACCAAGGATATTCACTTCCTGTAAGGCGAGATTAATAGCAGATGCATGACTGAGGGAAACTTTTTCCTGCTGTGTTCACAATTATTAAAATGCTTGGATTCTACTCTTCATGACCCACGTGTTATGCTCTCTCGCTTGTCCATCTAATTCCCTGAAAGTCATGGCTATTCTCTTCTTAAAACTCACCCTTTCCTTGTTTTCTGCTTTGAAGTAATCAAAGGAGCCACCACTGACAGAGCACTTAGGATTAACCATAGAACAAATTGACAAATGCTACACTGACTAATGCTTGAGACAAGGCTCTAAGGTGATATGTCACTTTACAGAGAAAAAGAAAGGAGGCGCCGAGACAGTAAACAGATCTCCACCATGGAGCCAGCTAGTGCAGGACAGGACCAGTGTCCCTAAGCACTGCATGACGCCCTGTTTCTCTTTGCTTCCTTAGTTACCCCTATTTCTTAGGTTCCTTTATAGGTTCCTGCAGGTATTTAACCTTTACAGGCATCAGTTTACTAATATACAAACAAGGTAATAGAGCTACTGCAAGGATGAAATAATACATATAAAACAACTGGATCTTTATACATACTCAACAAATATTAGCTGTAATTATTATTTAAACTACCTGGGTCACCCCAGTATAGGGATCTGAACAACCCTTCAAACAGCCCGACTAAAACAGACCTTGTTTTCTTCCTCAAGTCCATCTCCCCTCTGACTCTCTCCCACAGCGAACATCACGGCTACTCTGCTATTTTACTCTAAAGAAATCTGGGGGACTTCTGCTCCCAACATTTGAGCTTTCCTAGGGATTAGAAGAAAAATTGCCGAAGTTTTTTAGAATCTATCATCCGTACTTGTGTAAGGGGTAAATCTTCCTAAATTTCAAATCAGCTCACAGACCTTCGCCTCATTTAAAATTCCCCAGCAGACCCCCGATCTTCGGATGAGGTTCCAATGTTCCAGCAGAGCACACACCGCCCTCTGACACCCACCACTGCCAACTGTCCAGTCCCACCTCTCCCACTTCCACAGGGACAGCAATACTGCTGCTACCATCAAGAGAAATTAACCTTTCCTGCCTTCATTTGCTGTCAAATGTGGTTTCCAGGAGCCAGAAACGCCCGGTCGGGTAGATCCTCCCTGCCCTTGTAAACGCTACTCAGCCCTCTTCTGGGTCTCTCCAGCCCGGAGTCTGGGTCAGGCCGCTCCTCCACCCGGCCGGCCAGTCCTCCCTGCACCTGGGCGCCTATCACAGAGGAGACTCGCTTCTGGTTCGCTCTCAGCCTCACTTCCTCACTTCCTCATATTCCTGTGGGAGGGTCGACATGACCGCCAGCATCAGGCACTCACCAGGAACTGTAAAACGCTTCGTTCTCAAACGAAGAGTAGGCTTGTTGGTGGCATGGTGACTAATCTGTCATGCATACAGAAACGCGGGAAATATGAAATAACTCATTCAAGTTGACCCAGCTGTTAACGCAGTCCAAGCTCATCTCAGAGACTCGGTTTAAGAAGGTGAGTGAGCCCAACTAAGGCTCTGAACTCCAGCACAACCACACTCCAAGCCCTCCCAAATTATTTCTTTACTGATGGGCTATCTTCAGAAAAGGACTTTGGATACTTTAGAAAATACTTAAAAGAATATAAAACTTCTATTTTCATAAACCCAATAAGAAAGCCTCTAGTGTTGGGAAATGGAGGTTATAAAACAGAGTATGAGTAAGAAAGTAAAAAAAAAAAAAAGTCTGACTAAAATCCCCTGAGGATAGTATAGGTGCTTTGTGATAAGAGGTGGTGCATTTTCTGGAAGTTTATAACAAATTTGCCTATAAACCACCTGGCATCCAACCCAGAAAGCAGGTATAATCTATTCTTGCATCCCAGAGTAAAATAAAAACAAAACAAACCAGTTCAGGTTCAGGAGACACATTCCTGTTGCTGAAAATCTGAAAGAAATTCTTCCTGAATATTTGTGGAGGACAAAAGCAAAGTGAAATAGAGAAAATAATCTCTTACATAATCCCATGTTTCCTGATGTCATTTAATATCATATTCTTCAATGAAAGAATAAAAAATACAATGTATTCAAACAGGGGCTATTTAGTGGAGGACATAATGATAGGGACAATATACATTGCTTTGCTATACAAAATAGGCTGAGCTCTCCACAAGGGCAAGCACACCTTTCTCCAACTCCCTGGGTTCCTTTGGACACCATCTACCACCCAGGAGAGGCTCAACAGTTCACGTGTTCAACAGAGAACTAGCTGAATCTGCAGACACGGTTCATACCTGTCAGTCAAGCGAGAAAAGTCAGACGTGAGCAGCTCTGGCTTTGCAGGAACCAGGCCATCGACAGGGATCCCAGCAGACATCAGTCCCAGGGCCTCCATTGGTATGCAAAGAATTCGAACAGTTTCAGAAGAAACATTTCAAGTTTGCCATTAATACTAAATTGGAAAAGACAGCAAATAATGAGAAACAAAGCAGGAAGATAAAAGGGTTTTAGATATTTCAAGTACCTACCCAGCTAATAAATGCAAATGAAGCTCAGTGCAGATAAGCACAGAATTATGAGTCAGGAAGCAGAGAAGAAAAAAAAGGGGGGGACTATCTGCTTAATGGAAATGACTTGCATGGGGCCGACCAGGAATGAGATCTGGGGAATTATTGCAGGAGAAATCCCTCAAGCTTTCAGCCCACTTGGCTGCAAAAGAAAAGAAACTAGATGATGACTTGTATTAAACTGCAGTAGACAAGGGTCAAGTTGTGCTCCACGCTCAGTGAAAGTTAAGCCACCTGAAGGGAAGAGTTTTTAGTTTCTTTGTTTACTTGTTTCTTTGTTTTGTTTTGTGTGTTTGTTTCCCCTTATTGAAAGTTTATTGGAACATCTTAGGAATACATTATGATCACATTCCTCACTCAGGGCCAGGCATGTGGCTCACTGGTACTGTGCCTGCCTGGTAGACACAAGGGCCTCAGTTTAATCCCTGGTATGCAACAACAAAAAAAAAAAAGATTGAGAATTTGTACCTGTACGTGAATTATCTTCCTTCTCATTTTTTCCCACTCACCTGCCCCCTCTCCAATCTGCTACCCCTATATACATAAGCTTTGCTTCCAGTTTCCTTGCTTTTACCATCAAATTTTTTCTTTCTCTTCTTTACTTTCCCCTGCTCCCCCATTTCCCCCTTCCCTTTGAACACTTTTTTCCTATTTCACAGTATTTAAACTGCCATTCCACTTGGGGGGAAACCAGCCTTACTATTTCTTTCTTTTTAAAATCTCAACCTCAAGCAATTGTCTCCTGCAGATGTATGAGCATTATGATTTTCTTACAGTCTGCCATTTTCCATGCCATCCCACCCCACAATTATTCAAAGATTTCCAGTGAATGGCCATCACATCTGATAACTGGGGCCATCATTGGAAAAAACAAGACACTTGGACAGTAAAATTAAGCAATTCTTTCTTCCAGGGTTATACACTTCTTTTTGGTGTGTGTTGGGGAAGGTGGGATACTGGGATTAGTAATAATGATAAAAAGAAAAGAATCAATCACACCTTAACAGCTTTCCAGCTGAAGACATTCTAGTACATCTTCATGAGCCTCCTCACTACAAAAAGAGCAGCCATCACAAACACCGTGTAATAACTGGGATTCTTAGACTGAGTGTTACAGCAACATTAGCCAACCAAGCCATAGTTCACTCTAGAACATCCTGAGTCAAGCAGACCCAGGTATGGAAAGAGTTACTGTGAGAGAAGAAGCTAAATACTTTCATGGACAAAAACAGCTCTCCCTTGCTATGGTTTAGACCTTCAATGTCCCCCAGAGCCCAAGTGCTGATGGCTCGGTTGCCAGCCTGTAGCAGTATCGAGAGGCCATGCAACCTTTGGAACCAGGGCCTAGTGGAGGGAAGTTAGGTCATAGGGAGCATGCCCTTGAAGGGGATACTGAGTTCTCCCCCTTCTCCAGCTTTCTTAGTTACTTTTCTCATTGCTGAGACAAAATACTCAACACCCAAAATTAAAGGAGGAAAAGCTTAGTTAGCTCACAGTTGGTAGAGATTTCAGTTCCTAGATGGCTGGCTCCAAGGCAGGCTGGCACAAGGCAGAGGGGCACTGTGAAAGAAGAGGAGTCCAAGGCAAAGCAGGGCAGGCACAAGGCAATAGGGAGTTCACAACAAGGGACAAATGACCAGCAGCAAATGCAACACTTCCTGTTCCTTATATCTTATCCAGGCTACTCCTTAGGGCAGGTAGCTCTCATACCACACCATGAGACTATCCCAGCATCATACATCTGGATCCCAGCAGCACAAACCTTAGATCCAGTTACTTCCCAAAAGCCCCAAAAGCCATGGGGTATAAGCCATAACACCAGCACGTTATGCTGTACACAGCTTTGCTCTGCCACAGACTCCCTGCTGTGATTTCAGCTTTATCTCAGGCCTAAAGAGATAGGGCCAAATGAGTCCTGTCTGAAGTTTCTGAAACACAAGCCAGAATTTTTTTAAAAATTATTTTAGATGGCATCACACCTTAAAATCACCTATGTTGTCAAAGCTGGTCTAGAACTTGTAATCCTCCTACCTCAGCCTCCCAAGCAGCTGGAATCACATATCTGTGCCATGACACTTAGTTTATCTTTAAAGCTGATTAATCTCAGGTGTTTTGTTACAGCAACAGAAAGCTGACTGACACAAAGAAACCAGAGATATGAGAATTATTTCAGGAGATGGTCAAGAAAGAGCACCCTCGGCATCTGCCTGGCAAGCACAAAGTCCTTTCTTCAATCCCCAGTACCATATATCACAATGCTCAGTGTTGTGGCTCATGTCTATAATCCTAGCACTTGGGAGGCAGAGGCAGGAAGATTGCTGTGAGTTAGAAGCTGTAGTTCAGGACCAGCCTGAAATACAAAGCAAGACCCTGTCTCAAGAAAAGAAAAAAAAAATTAATTATTTGCTTAAGCAGTCAGACCTTTGTGCTTTTCCTTTCTGAGGTTAGTTTGGGATATCGCTAAGCTCACGTAACTAGGAGATACCATAGCTTGTCCTCTTGATGAAGAACAACCCCCAGCCTCCCGCTGCCTGGGACACTCACAGCTAGGCTGTGCAGCAGCAGACATTAATGATCGAACCCCTCAGGGCCCCACTGTGACCTCACCCCCAACAGAGGAAAACAAAATGTGATAAACTCCAACTAACACCAGCCAAGAAAATTAAACCAACTGCTATCATTAAGAGTTTGTGATTCCGGGCCGGGGATATAGCTCAGTGGTTCCGGCGCCTGTCTTGCAAGCGCAAGGACCCGGGTTCAATCCCCGGTAACCACATAACAATACTGGGTGTGGAGACTCACCCCAGCGGCAACCAGTACCACATACCAGTGCCGGGCGTGGTGGCTCACGCCTGTAATCTCAGCACTCGGGAGGCAGAGGCAGGAGGATTGCTGTGACGTGAGTTTGAGGCTGAGCTCAGGGCCAGCCTGAACCACAAAGTGAGACCCTGTCTCAAAAAACCTTAAAAAAAAAAAAAGAGTTTGTGATTCCAATGGAATTGCTTTTGAATTAAGCACCATCGTTTCTGTATTCTAAACTTAAGTTTATTTAGGTCAGCCAAAGAGGAACTGTTATTACATCTCAATGTAGAGCGTCCCCTTTACTTATCTTTGAAAAGCTAAGGGATTCCTCCAGCATGTCTATAAGATTGCTGGTATAATCTCAAAATAAACGCAATGCTAATCAAAAGAGACAGTCAGCCTCCATATAGCACTTGTCACTAGCTATCAGCAACAAGGTGCTACACAGGAGGGCTTCCTGACTACAGCAATCGCACTGAAATCGGACTTTGAAAATTCAAGAAGGCAGCTCTGCACTATGGAGAATTTCCAAATAAAAAGATAAAAAATATTTTTAATAAGCCTTGGAAAGCATTCCCCCCCTTGCCCAGGCTTTCCAGTGTGGGAATCCAATCCAACAAGGGTCATCCAAAGAGAGAAACTTAAGAGAATTCCTCGGCTTCCACCTCTTTCTCTGAATCTTCCCACAACACTGGCCTACATAAGAATCAATACATCAGCCAGGCTCTTATAATAACAGTGCCTTGACATAGCCTCTCCTTCTGCGAACAGTGTGGGTTTTGGGCCAGACTCTTAGCTGTGGTACAACCACACGCCCAGAAAGAACACCTCAATTAGACCCTGAACAATGCTCTACTGCCCTCACCACTGTCCAAAATATACCTTCACAAATAAAACAGTAGGGGAAGCAATGGGAAGAGATGTTTTTCCTATAAACCTCCCCTTTATATAGCTCATCTAACACTGAAGAAATCTAGTTTCAAGTTTCAAGTGTCCTTTGTCACGGTCAAGGGAACTATAGGCTCCCACTTTTTAACCTCTGACTTACTGATAACCCTCACTTTCATCTTCCTGAGATCCTTCCTGGCCTTTATATTTTGAACCTCTCATTAAAAATCATAACCTTATATATGAATATATATTTTATATTATATAATTATATAAATATATAAACATATGTTATTATAATTAATATATTTATAATATATAAATATATATATTTCACTTTAAAATCAGCATCACCATACACTGCTTGTTCTGTTGATAAAAGATGAAAACAAAGCATTAAGCCCATCAGAAGCCCCAAAGACTAAACCTTCTCCAACTCTTGAGTCATTAGGAGCCTTATAAAATTATAAATTCATTTTTCCTTTTTCTTAACGCTGTACACAGTTGTTTTATGTTCTACCAAGCCTGGGGCTCAGGAACTTATAGAAACAGAATATCTGAAAGTCAAAGTATCAACAATGTCAAAATATTGCTCCAACACTAAGCACAAATGAGCACAAGAGGTCAAACGGGTACGAGAGCAATGGCCTTCTAACATGTTATGTCTGTCAGATAAAATTCTAAAACAACATGCTTGCATCGTACATATAAAATGAAGATTAAAATTATGTTATTTCCCCACACAAATGTTTGTATTTATCTTTTTTATTCTTGTATTTATCTTCTTTATTTATGAGATTGTTGGTTTTGCTTTTTATGTACTGCTTAGAAATAAAAATTACTTAATCTTTCATGAAAACTGGCAATATTTTCCACAGTGTGCAAAGTCCATTGTATTTATAAAAATCAGCTTGTGAGTCCGTCAGTTTTAAGGCTGCAAGAAGAAAGGAGATATTATCATAAGATTTTCTTACATTCTAACTCTTAAATTTTTTTAAAGCAAAACTGCATTCATTTAAAAGAAATTTCCATATAAATAATGCTTTACTCATTTTATAGTTTGGCCAGAACAATCAAGTGTACACACCAAAATTAAGATGTGGAATTTTGAACACTTCACTTTGTAAAATTATTTTACTTACTACATTAACTGTTTCCAAGAAGCTCTCTTCCAATTTTATCCATGATAGACTGTCTAATCTTTTAAAGGTACAATTTTATCCAGTTTAAAAAAAAAATGCTGGGCCGGGGAGTTAGCTCAGTGGTTCCGGCGCCTGTCTGGCAAGCGCAGGGGCCCGGGTTCGATTCCCTGGTAACCACATAACAATACTGGGTGTGGAGACCCACACCCAGCAGCAACCAGTACCATAGACCACAGTGCCGGGCGTGGTGGCTCACGCCTGTAATCCCAGCACTCGGGAGGCAGAGGCAGGAGGATTGTGATGTGAGTTTGAGGCTGAGCTCAGGGCCAGCCTGAACCACAAAAGCGAGACCCTGTCTCCAAAAACCTAAAAAAATAAAAAAATAAAAAAATAATTAAAAAAATGCTGCACTCTATAAAACAAAAATGATTTTAAAATGTATCTTTCATAGATGAAATCCATGAAAAGTCTATGTAAAATTCAGTGAAAATCTACAAATGACCATGTACATTTCTTAGTTTAGTAATCTAGCCATGATTATGGAAGATGTTGCAGTTAGCTAAAGCCAGGTAAAGATTGTACAGAAAATGCCTTTGCAAAATTTCTGTAAACCTGAAATTACTTCAAAATAATGGTTTGTTTAAAAAAAAAAAGTCTTTGAAGTTCAATTTAAGATGAGCAATTGGAGAAGAAAGTCTTCAAACATTTTATTTGGAGTCTATTCATGCAATTAACAGGGAACAGGTGTTCTCAATTGACTTCTGACATTAAGCTTATTTTATGGTTCTTGAGACCACACTAAGGGAAAGGGGTTAGGACTGCAGCAAGAACACAGCATATTTGTATTTTTACTCCAACCACAGCCTTTCAAAGTCTCTGTAAATCAGCATGCATTTTCAATCACAGAAAAGCAAGTCAAGCAGTTATTTCTAGAATAAAATTCTCCAGACAAGTAAAACATTTAAAAATGTATATATTATTTAAAAGCCATATTCGTGGGAAAGAGTAGAGCACTGAATTTACCTGTCCATGTTCACTATTTACATAGAAATATTCCATACACAGCCAATATATATCCAGGACCTTCATGACATGTCATAGAATACCTCAATAAACCATGAATTCCTGTTGTACCCAGAGGCAGTGGTGTCGCCATCACTGCTCAATGACAAAACCCAGTTAGCTCAGATCCACTGAGAAAGTTACTCTTCCTGGAAAGCCCAAGGAACCTACAACTCCTTCTCCACACCAGCACAAAGTGAATGACAAAAACCCAGATGGAAACAGAAAAGAAATGTGCAACCAGGAAAACAGACAATCAAATCATATTAAAATGGCCTGGCATGAGGGAGCATGCCTATAGACTCAGCATTTAGGAGGCTGAAGCAGAAGGATTGCGATGAGTTCGAGGTTGCTCTGGGCTACACAGTGAGGACAAGCCAGTCTAGACTACACAGTGAGACATTGTCTCAAAAACCAAAAACAGTCATATTGAAATAATAATAAGTGCAAATGCTTTGTTATGTATTAGAAGAAATAACCCACACAAGCATTACAGATAGTGAAGTACAAGAGACCAAAGCTGAGTTCTGAGTAAGTGTTAACACTGTACATAGCATAAAAATTCTGCAGAATGTATAAGGGAAAAAAAAACAGTTCAGATAACAAGAGAGCTCCAATTCCAGCACAAGCTGATGGGATATGAATAATGGCACAGAGAGAAGAAAGAATAGAGAACCTTAATAACTTCTCAGCAGGAGAAACTGGAACCAAAGACAACAGAAATAATTTCTCATAGTGATTAGAGGTATGAAATTACGAGGCTTTGATTGCCAGTCAGGACGGGCCAGAAACTTTTTTATAACTACATTTAAACCAATAATCTAATAAAACCCATGCAATTATCATTTCACAGTATTTGTTCAATCGTTCCCCACTGATATCTCTACTGCTTTAAACTTGAGTTAAACCTGGTACCCGGGCACGGTGATGTCCACCTGTAATCCCAGCACTCTGAAAAGCTTGGGACAGGAGGGCCACATGTTCAAGCCTAGCCCAGGCAACTTCACAACTTCGTGAGATCCTCATCTTGAAATAAAAATAAAATAAAAGTAAATTAAATGAAAAAGGGCTGAGGATGGATCTCAGAACAGAAACCCTGGCTTCAGTCTAAGAAAAGCAGTCTGCAGGCCCAGGGTGAGCGCAGCCACGTGACCAGCTGTGCACTCAGCGCGAGGGGCTGCAGGCCAGCAGTCTCAGCTCACCCACCAACCGCCCTGTAATACAAAATGCTACCCTAGCAAGATTTGTTTCAGGATTCTGCGGACCAAATGTCACTTGTTTGCCTAAGATTTATAGGTAAGACTAGTCAATTGGCACCATTTCATTTTCTCTCTCTACTCTTTTAAAATGCTGTATGTTATCAATAGTTTTGAATATCCAAACATAAAAATCACAAAGCTCTCTGCACTACTAAACACTGAGACAGTGAAAGACAAAATCGAGGACCAACTTTTACAGTCCATAGAAGTACACACCTTATTAAGATTTCAACATAAACAACTAAATATTAGTAAAAGCAATTCTTCCTTTCAATCCAGCAAATCATAAAGTATTATATTCACAGAGCTCAGTGCACTACGCAGGTCCACAGAAGTTCTCTGCACGCACTGAAAACAAATGCAAACATGTGTCCATTTTCTTTTCGTATTCATGTCCTTGGATTAATCATAGCTTATAGACAATCCAGGCTTCACTTGACCTGCCTTCAGAGGAAAGGTCAGAAGTGAAAAGCCTGGTCTCAATGAACGAGTATAAAAATAAGAATTTTTTTAATTCCTTGAAGCATTTTTTTCAAGATCAGATGGTTTAGTAAAGGCATCTGGCCTGCTTTCGTAATAAGAAAGTGAAAAGAAAATGAAACAGTGGAAGTGGAGAGAATTTGGGTGACTCATAAAATCATTAGAATATCCCACACCCCAGTTCATACCCGCCCAAACATCTCCACATCTTCCCAGTGCCCAGGGAGTTGGTCCTTATGGGAAGGAGAACGTTGAGGAAGAAAAGCAGAAGTATCATTCCACAACCAGTTGGTTCATGAACATTCTGAACTCATGCAGATGCTTACAGAGTGACTAGAGCCTGCTTGGTAGGGCCTGCAGGAGACAAGGCTGACAGCGATAGGCTTCCTTCCCTCCTGGAGTTAGTGTCTCACTGGAGAAACAGACAACAAATCCAATGTTTGATTTGCCTTTGTGGTAACTGCTAGTAAGGTGTAGTTGAGAATTTGGGACAGGCAAGGAGAGGAATATTCATTCCCTCCACAACAACGATGACCACAATAACAAGCATTTCTACTTGGAGAAATCAGTCTGTGGCAAACAATTGTAGCCAGGAGATCCCCCCCACACATATACTTAATTGCCAGAATAACCCTTGGAAAGCAAGTGGTATTTTTTTAATATTCCAATTATTTGGACTCGAAAGCTGAGGCTCAGGGACTTCAGGTCCCACCACATACACAATTAGCCCTTCTTTAGATTCATCACCACCAAAGTGGCCCAATGCAGTGCACACACTACCCCCCTGGCAAGGCCTGGCTGGCTGCCCAGGTAATCACAAGGGTACAGGGAGGCCAGCCCAGGAAACTCCCTCATGACCACCAGGCATACCTTTCCTTCAATTCACCTGGGGAGTGTAATAAATAACCAATCATAGTTGGCTCAAGATCAGCCACCAATTAAGAAAGCATTAGACCTCAAAAAACCACAAGAAAACCTAATAACTTAAATTTTGAAATGCTTTCAGGAGTTGACTTCCCTCTGGAAAAGGCTTCCCTAACTCTAGAAATCCAGGTAAAATGGGAGAATGTCTCACAAATGCACCTTGTCAGAAAAAGAAGAGACCAGGTTAAACTGTTTCAGAATCAGATATTATTTCCATAATAAAAAATAAATTCTGGGAGCAAAACAGCAAATACATTCTCTTTTATTAAATATTTTTCCAAGGATATTAACTAAATTAAACAAGCCAGAATAGCTTCTCTTATCTACCATCACACAATGAAATGAGAAATAATCTTTCTCCAATCACCTCTTCCAAAATTGCAGCATGGGCTAAAACTGAAAGGTAACTGAATAACCTTTGGATTTGTCTTTCCTTCTCATTAAACTGTCACATGACACTCATCTCAGCAATGTGTCTGTATTCTCTTTATCAAGTGCAGCTCTATAAAATCAAAATATGATGTAAAAAATGACCTCGAGCAAGAATCTGTGGTTTAGCCATAAAAGAAGTGGTGTGCTTGGCATGCATTTCCACCCCCAGCCCACAGCTCCTGCTCCCTGAGAACCCGGCAGGACCGCAATGCAGCAAAGCAGCCCAGTAAAGCAAGGGGAGGGAGGACAGGGAGAGAGCCAGGTTGCAATTTCCCTGTGTGCATTCAGCCTGAGCATTTCCTATTTCAACTGAATATGAAGAATCATGGCCTTGTTTTAAGGACTTAGAAAAGAAAGACAGTTTAAAACCAAATGCCTGCTCTCTGCTACAGTAGTTCCACTGGCAGGCTATAATTTGTCAGGAGTAGATAATGGAAATGCAGTTATGTTTGTATAATCCATGAGCTGTTTATCAGCTATGTAAAGCCTAAAGATATAGGTGGTAGCAAATCTTTCTGTCAGGAAGAGAAATCTTTCAACTCAAAAAAAAGGGACCCAAATTTTTATGTAAAATCCGGTTCCATTTCATTTCTTTGTAATAATTCTGAAGCAAAAGAAAGAGGGGAGTGGACGAAGAAAAAAAGCCCTGGAGAAGTAGGTGTGTTTCTTTTCACACAGGAATGTGAATGTATTTCTCAAGAAGAGAATTGTCCATTCATGTCCTGACAAGTCTTAGCCCATAATTTGGAGGCAAATACCACAAATGACAGTCCTGAACAGATTCCTGCTTTGATAGTAGGGTTGAAGCAACTAGAAGCCTTCTTTGGTGGGGAGAGGTCATTCACAATCAGTGCAGATAGTGATTGTATATTTGTTTTTCTGATTATTTTATCCTTTTTCTTGGTTTTTCTGGGAAAATCAAGTCATCAGTGAACACTGAAGACATTAAAATGTACTGACCAGTTTTGCAATGAGAAATAATGTACATAGATATAAATGTGATAGGCTCTTTAAGAACCATGCAAAGCAAACTGAAAATTGCTTCTTTACTCACAGGAATCAGTATTTCCTCCTAAGTTTCCATTTTCTAGCCTGCATGCTTCTGAGATATAATCTTGCTCCATCTTTTCAATATCAATCTATCAGTCCCCATCTGAATCAGCAAGGAATATAGAATGTATTGAGTAATAAACAGAAAGAACATGCACAACGTACAAACACACCAAGCGAATACATCTCGGCGTTCAATAGCAGTAAATCTACATTGCAGCGTATCTTACCACCATACTGCCTAGCACTAAAGAGACTGAAGAGAAGTGACATCCCAGTCTAAGGTTCCTCTGCGTGTTTTCCATCCAGATCAGCACTTCCAGTTTAAATGGGAGGAGGAAGCCACATAAATCAAAAGCTTTTCCTCCGGTTTAAACATACTTCAATGTCTAGAATCTCAGGCAAGCTTCCAAAGTTGATTCTACCTCCGCACCCAGCCACACAAACAGCAAACTATTCTAGCTTTTTATCTTATTATTCTTAGAGGAAATCCTTGCTCCTTGGACTCATACTGACCAACTCTATCAAGTTTCTAGAAGTAATGGATACTTCTTCATGGAGCTGTTGTCAAGAGGAAGTGCAGAAATTACCATAAAGAGCATTGCTTCGTACCTGGCCCACAGTGAGTACTCGTTAACATGGAGGGCGGAGCGATGGAAGCAAGAGGACAAAGTCAAATGAATTTTATCTGGGGGTCTGTCATCTCATTTAATGACTTCTCTCTTGCTTATTAGTGCCTGAAACAGGTTTGCATACCTGGACCAAGGGCACAGGTAGACTGCACTTGTAACTAGCCATGGGGCAGGATGTGGTCTGAGGAGTCTGTGTCACAAAGTGGCCAGTGACAGGAATGAGTCTAGAGAAGTTGTCGTGTGGACTTCCTGGTAGCTCAGGGGACCTAAGGACTTCTGGACATGGGACACAGCTGCCGCTGATTTCTGTCCATCCCCTGCTTCTTTGCTACCTGGTGAAGGACATCAGTCTCTATGAGAACAGCTGTCCTGGGACCCCCTGAAATGGCACCCAGAAGTCTGCTGTGTCATTCACACCCACTTCATCAAAAGTGCTGCAGGACA
>PVIR01011725.1:0-46445 GCA_004026965.1 Petromus typicus
GGATTACAGGTGTGAGCCACCATGCCAGGCACTGTAGTATGTGATACTGATTGCTGGTGGGTCTGAGTCCTCTCCCAGCAAGTGGCACATTCAGAGGTTAGTGATCCTGGAAAGCCTGGCCAGGTGGCAGGAGATGCCACTAATGTAGAACCAGGTGACACAGATTTAACGGAGAGAGGCCTTGCCTGAGTATCATCACGAGCTGCAGCATCTTCCTCTGCTGCCTACTCAGGGACACTGCTTGGTGACACACCCGGCTCTGTGTCCCTGACTGGCTGTGCTACTGAGCATCAGGCTGCTCCACAAGGGCTGGGCTCCCTCCTCTTCAGCCCGCAGCTCCTGCTGCAGTGGCAGCAGGGCCTGATCCAGCAGGTAGGGCAGGACTGCTTGGAGTGCAACCATCATGGCACTAGTGGAGCCTGGAGCGCACGAGAGGCCAGCACAGGTCCAACTGGACTATGCCCACGGGTTCCTCCCCGAGAGTCAGGCATCCCACAAGTGTGCTGAGGCCAAAGTAGACTATCTCTAAGAGGAGCTCGGTTTCCTTCACCCACTCCAGCTGTGTCTTTTCACCTGAACAATGTGCAGGGAAACACCTAGAATCTTCTGCAGACCACCCCCATAGTATATCTACTTCATGAGATCATTTCCGAGGGGATTGTGCCCAGTGACCACGTAGTCTTTAAATCTGCCAAGCATCTTATAAAACTGTTTTACGCCCATTGGAGACATTTCAGACCTACCTGCTGTGTAACTTATAATCTCCTCCCTCTTAACACCCTATGTATTGATTATGGGGAACTGGAGCTATTTGGGGGAGTTTTGTTGCCCTGTCTTTTATTGTTTGTATTTGTTGTTGTTTTCTTGTGTGCTTGTTTGTCTTGTGTTAAAGTTTGCAAATCCTTTGGCCCATTTTTCTGGAGGAAACCACAGTACTGTTTATGAACCCTTCTGTCCTGGCAATGCAGTTACTGACACAGTGAGAAAACCAATTGCTAGTCACTACTGTATCATACTGCATATAGTAGTAAATTCAATTACAAATAAAAAAGATTTCAAATGTAAACTGCATACTGATAAACCGTAGGAACTACTCACAAGCAGTCCTTTACCAAAACAAAGAGGACTCTGATTTTAGTGAACGTAATTTTGTCCCACATATATTAATCTATAATAATTAACAGTAGTAATTTCTCCTGGATGTTGGTAACCATGTCAAAGCTCAAACTTACTACTAGATTAAATGCTTTCTTTTTTAGGACTGCCCCCTGACAATTACTCCCACTGAGCCTGCCCTTCAACAACAGAATACAGCACCTCTGATCTTGCTGGTCTGATACTAAGCCTCCCAGCAAATCCCAGGAGATCCCTGCTTAGATCTCGTTCTCTCCAGTCCCATCTCAAGATGATCTCTCACCTGTCACTGTGGAAGGGTGTGGCTTCAGTCCTCCAATGAAACTCTAATCCTGTGCTTTGATTTACTTTTCAATCAGGTTGACCATTTTCTTATCCACTCTGTGGCCTTGTGACTACTAACATGGCATGGGGCACGGTACATGATTCTGGGTCCTCCTGGCACTGGCATAAAATTCAGTGGGCATTAGCACCTGTTAACAGTGGGGTGCGCACTTTCCTAATTCTTCTGGGTCTGGCACAGTTTCTAGTGGGTGGCAGCAGCAGCTGGGATTGGCTCTCGTAATTACTGGGTCCTCTTGGCATTAGCATAGGGTCTATGAGTAGCAGCCAACTGTCCTTTTTTGAAAGAGCTGTCTTATTCTCAGGTTGATGTGAAACTGACTGGTAGGTAGCATGGATATATGTTTCTTTGGAGAACATATAACCTTCACTAAAGCACTACAGCAACCATTTTGCTCTCACTACATGAGGCCTATGTGACGATTTATTTTTAAACTGCTCCATTTTACCACTTTAATATATCATAATAACATAAGTTACATACATTTCATCTGTGTCACATTCTAGCCTCCATAGCTAATTGTAAGCTGCTGAACTGCTTTCCTGTCCAAGCTATAGAAACCATTCACAGAGATTATATAGAGATGGAAATTTGCCCTAACATAACTATTTTGATGTTAGGGAAAAATCCAAGTGAAAACCTTAGAACAACCAAAAGCTCTCCTGTTCTGGAACATACTCTAACATTCAAAGGTAATTTCAGATCAGAATATGAAGGTTGTTGAGAGGTTTTAGTCATCAGAAATTAAAAAATAATACCGTATAGGCCACAGTGTCTTGAGTGTACATATGAAATCTTTTATATAGTATTTTATAGTATTAAGGAGCCAGGGAAAAATAATATCACAGAAAATTAAAATGCAATTCATTGGACCATTTCTTAGAAAATGATGGTATTGATTTTTCCCTTAACTTTCTGTTCTGAACATTTTCAAACATAAATCAATTCCAGAGAAGAGTGAGAGGAGTATCCTTGAATATTTTTTCTATCCTTACATGCTTTTAATAAATAAAATGTAAAACTGTGACACAGGCATGTGTCTTCTCTCTTTCTGCATTCTATAATCAATGACGAAGTCCTGTGCTGGTCAACACATATCTTTCTTGGAATGCAGGATTAGTTCCCCTACAAGTTTTCTTTTTGCTGTTACTGATCCCTTCAGTGACTTCTCAAAATAGTATCATACCAACATTCTATTTTTCACATTTTTATCTGTTTATGTTGTTTATTTTCTATCTCACCCATTGTTCTGTTAATTCCATGAAGGCAAAGAATTAGTATATTTTAGTCATTATTTTACAATGTCAATCATATATTAGCTTTTTACCAAAACTTTTCTCTGAATGTGTAACCCATTTTCTTAGAGTCATTAAAAATAGTGATATTCTGAAAACCCTCAAACTAACAATGTGTATAGGCATAAAGGATCTCTCATTTTACTAGGTAATTGCCATAATCATGAATAGAAACCTAGGAAAATGAGAAACTCATTGGACCACAGCTCTGGTCAGATTTTTCTTGAGACATAAGCATGCAGATTCATAATACCCGTCAACTTTGTGCTGTGTCATTCTGTTTTTGGTGTCAGTCTCAGTTCTTTGCAACAGTTATCTTCTGCCTTTACTCTAGAATCTTACAGTCAATGAGGACAGAATCCCTAAAAGTTCCAGCATTTTAGAAATCAAGCAGCACAGCACGATTTTTCCTCCGTAGTCCAGTCCATGTCTTTTTAAGGAGCCAGGCAGTGACCCCTCCTGTGTTATCTAGTGGAGGGTGTATGTGCAGTGAACTCATACTGTATAAAAGCATGACACCACTTACTTTTGCTTAGACTCTGTCAATAGATACCAAGGATTTAGAAACACTCTTCAGATAGGGAAACTGATATGTAGTTCCCAAGCCTGGTGTTTTTCCTTCTATTTAGTAAAAATTGACTACATTTTCTCTCAATATGATACACTAAACTCTTTAACAATGCCTTTGAACCTAGTTGAAAAAAATTTAAACCTGCCTTTTCAACATAATACTAGTTATGAACACATGATTACCTACGCCTATCGCATTCAGTAAAGTATGAACTTTGAAACATCTACTCATGTAATAGATTTGAGATCAAGATCAGTGGGAACAAATTCCGAGAATACCTTAACTCTTGGCTCCCTGGAGGCCCTCAGCTTCCTGTTTTAAAACAAATGTGAACATAAATCGCACAAAATTTTGCAACTTTACAGTAGACTACATTTATTACATGAGATGTGAGATTTAGAATCTGTAGGACCCATTGTAACAAATACTTGTTGGTACAAAAACAAATCGATTGTGACATTAGGCACAGTAAGATAGGAACTTACTCCTGAGAGTTAGAGTTAACCAGTAACAAAAACATGCTGCTTAAATAGCTACAACTGCATAGTGAGCACCTAGGTAACCTGCTAACTATGCCTCAGCTGAATCTGCAGGAATAACAGAAAGCAGACTAGCACCATCCCAAACAGTTTCCTGTAAGGAACAAATCAAACTGAAAAGAACAGCTTAGAAGCTACTGACCCAGACGGCATATAGCAAAATAACAATTTCTAGTAGAACAGATATTGCTAAAATAACTCTTCCAGGAGATCTATCTGGATTGTAGACTTGGTCAATTCTCTCAGAATCAAAAGTACTTTTGAATAAGAAATTAAAGACTGGCTATAGATTCAATTAGATGTATTAGACCTGAATGATTATGTATTTGAGGCATGAATTTTCAAGCCTAGCAAGTGCTCAACAAATTATAAACTGAAGAATGATCAATTTCCTAGATATTCTCCTGACCATTAATTACAAAGTCTTCCAAGTTCCTTGTTATGAAATCGTCTGACTCTCTTCCACTAGTAAGAAATAAAACAACAATTAACCCAAGACAGTGTTAGAACAAGACATTCACCAACACATCCATACATTTTAATTTCTTTGCCAAATAAAGCACAAGAACATTTGGAACAGCACAATAGTTGGTCAGACATATTTTTTTCCATTCAGATTTGAAAATCTGGAATACCGGCAAGTTCTTTTATTTTTAGTTTTTCTCTCTCTTTTTTTTTTTTTTTGTTTTGTTTTTTGAGACAGGGTCTCACTTTGTAGTTCAGGCTGGCTCTGAGCTCACTAGGTAGGCCAAGCGAACCTTGAACTCACAGCAATCCTCCTGCCTCTGCCTCCTGAGTGCTGGGATTACAGGTGTGATCCACCACGCCCAGCACTGTTGTATGTGGTTATGGGGATCGAACCTGGGCCCTTGCACTTGCAAGGCAGGTGCCAGAACCACTGAGCTAATTCCTGAGCCTCTGGCAAGTTCTTAAAAATAACTTTGCTACCAGATTAGTACAGTAGGTATAATATAACTAATTTATTTTACAAAGACTCTTAAAATGCATTTCCACAATAATTCAGAACATGTTAAAGTATGCTTAAGAATCAAGAAAGTATATTACTCTGATGGAGACATAGAAATCTCTCATGTACTATACAGTGAAGATCAATATTTTTATATCGTCAGAGGCACCCAATTATCTATAAAAAATTTACAGTAAAATTACATTTCATTGAGTTTTTATATATAAAAATAACTATAGAACAGGTAAATGAATTAAATTTTAAAACTTGGAAATACCTGAGTTAAACATTTGTCCTAATATCTCTTAATTTTCAGGTCAATCAAAGCAGTCAACATTTAACTGAAGTAGAGTAGATATTTCTAAATTCAGGATCTCCCAGAATCTTTAGCAAGGAAATAAAATATCTATGATTTTTTTTTTTTTTTTTTTGAGACAGGGTCTCATTTGGTAGTTCAGGCTGGCCCTGGGCTTACTATGTAGCCCAAGCAAGCCTCGAATTCACAGCAATCCTCCTTCCTCTGTCTCTCAAGTGCTAGGATTACAGGTGTGAGCCACCACACCCAGAATTGTTGTGTGTGGTTACTAAGTATAGAACTCAGGACTTTGAGTTTGCAAGGCAGATGCCGGAAATACTGAGCTAAATTCTGGCCCTATGAAGTGTATTTTTTAAAATTTTATAAGTTAAAAGTTCAGTTTCTTAAACAAGTGAGTTATTTGATGTGTTGTTGTTGTTTGAGACAGGGTCTTGCTTTGTAGTTCAAGCTGGTCTTGAACTCGGTATGTAGCCCAGGCTAGCCTGGAACTCACAGCAACCCTCCTGCCTCTGCCTCCCAAGTGCTGGGATTACAGGCCTGTGCCACCACACCCAGTAAGTGAATTAAAGCCACAGCTCCCCCCGGTGGTCAAAGGGAGAGAAAGTAGTAGAAAGCTACAGGGTTGACTTACTCTGTAGTTTTTATACCAGCACTGCATTTAAGCATGCTGGAGCTGCTCAGAGTATCAAGTTTCCTGAGGACTGCATATGCATCAGTTATGGCTCTGGGACTGGTGAGGAGGAGGCACTTACTGCCTGAGGCCCAGTTTCAAGGGATGGGACAGTTTAAGTTTGGGTCCAGTACATCATACTCTAGAAACTGGAAAACTTTAAAACATTTGTTGCTAAGTAAAAGAAGACGAAACAAGCATGCATATTAATTGCATTAATTTCTGTTCTACTCTTTATACTTTCCTATTTCATACAAATATCAAGCTTGACCTTCTTTTCTTTTTCTAAAAGCTTGAGTTTGAGTTTCAAAATTAGGCTGTTTATTTGAGCTCACTTTTTTTTAGACAGAGTCTGACTTTGTAGTTCAGGCTGGGTCCTGAACTTAGCCTCGAACTCTGCAATCCTCCTGCCTTTGCCTCCCGAGTGCTGGGGTTACAGGTATGAGCCACCACTCTCGTCATTGTGGTATGTGGTACTGATTGCTGGAGGGCATGAGTCACCATGTCTGGCATTGCTGTATGTGCTTACCATGGGGATCGAACCTAAGACCTTACACTTGCAAGGCAGGCACTGGAACCACTGAGCTAAATTTCTGGTCTGAGCTCACTCTGTTTTTGTGATATGGAAATTTATTGCTACAAATTTCCCTCATAAGAATGCTTTCATTGTGTCCCATAAGTTCCAGTTATTGTATTGCCATTTATCTGTAGAAAATGTTTAATTTCTTCTTTTATTTCATCTGTGTCCCATTGGTTGTTCAAGAAGGTGTTATTTAATTTAAATGTGTTTATGTCATTTAATTTCCATATGTTTATGGTTTCTTTTGCTGTTTGTTTCCAATTTCATGAGGAGAATGTGTCTTATGATATTGTGAGGTGGAACACTCTGTATACATCTACTAAGTCTATTTGTTTAAAAGTTTGCTTCAGTTCTGATGTTTCGTTGTTGATTTTTTTGTCAGGCTGGTTTCTGGCTGGGAGGCTGCAACCCAATTTGTGCAGCCTGCAACACTCTATGTGCATCCTGCTGTCTAGAACTGAGCTTTCTGCTGACTTGAATTTAACTCTTTGACCTCCTACCTATTTGAACTCACTACCACCTCACCCAGACAGTGGTAATCAGTAGATGGAGCTGCTGATCTGACTGCCAAACTCAATGATCCTCTCTCTAAGAAGGTTACCAGGGAATCATCCTCTCTGGGGAACATCTGAACCCAATTAACTCACCAGCCACTCCAGTTTGCCCCTACTGCTCTGTTCCACTGGTACATTTCTCCATGGAGGCCTCTGGAGTCACTGGTAGTCACTGTGACTCTGCAGATTCAAGCCACCCCTCTCACATAACGAGTCATGCATCAAGGATCAGGGGAGAAAGTCCTGCATGCACCTTTTTTTTTTTAATCTTTATTGGTACATTACATATACACATCATGATTGCACTCCATAATGGGGATTTGTACCAGTATAAGACACAACTTAATTCTCATTTTTTCCCATAGCCCTACCCACCCTACTGCCTCCCCCATATACATAAAATTTGTTTCCTTACTTTTTTGTTACAATCTCAACATTTTCCCCTGCTTTTGTATTTAGGTCTCTCTCTTTGCTCCCCCTGTGGGTTTCAGTTTTTGCTGCAGATCCTTTGCTGAGTCCTGGGGGCTGACTTCCCTCAAAGAGATTGTTCTCCACTCTGCCATTTTCCCAGATGTAAGATAGCATTTTGTTATTATTAATAAACATTATTAGTGCTATGTATATAGTAAAATTTCGCAGTAAAGATATGATAAACTTAACAATTATTCAATTATTCATGATTGGTAGACTTTTAAATGTTTCTAATGATTTTTTTCCTGTCATATTTTTTTATCTGCAATAAGTGTGTCTCAGTTTAAGAAGTAGAACATTTTCACAGAAAAAAACATTTCTAGTGCATCTCACAGAAATATAGTTCAGTGTTAGAAGGAGGAACATCCTTAAGCCAAAGGAATTTAGCAGCTGAGTACTCCCAGAACTAATGGATCTCCTACATAACAGCCCAAATTGAATAGCTTTAAGGAAATTATGCATGCCCAGAGGAAGTTTATGTAGGTATTTCAAATAAACTTTACATTTAAAAGTTAAACCATGTCCTCACACCTCAGGATTATAGTGAAGGTCCCAAGATAAGTGTAGTTTCCCAGCATGTTTTTCTCTGTACTCTGCCCAAAAGGCCCTTAAATTGAAAACAGGCTGTTTTACTTTAGCCGCCTATTTGCCAAGAAGTGACTATCTCAGGGGAAGAAAGAGATATGGACAGTATGTTATCATTCAACACTTAGCTCTACAGCCTATGGAAGGGGAAATCATGACACAACAAGATCTAGGGCAAAAGTTGTCACAATCTGATTCGGCCCTGGGCCCCAGGTGTAAGGCCTTCTTTTCTTCAGTTAAAAACAATGAAAAGGAAGGAAAATAAACATGCTTAGCACTCTTGTAAAAACACACCAATAAAGTTCAATATGGGATATATCCTTCACCAACTAAGGGAGTTTGCCATTAGTTTGAATATGTGCAAACTAATTTCTGAAAAACGATCATCTTTCACCAACATGGTCCAGATTTGGTTCCCAATGTACATGTCATGCAGAAAACAGTAACTACTTAAATAAAATTTGAAAAGTCAAGCCCAACAAATGAGAAGATATGTCTTACTCAGCATACATTATTTTGAGCTAGCTGGTACTAGAAAAATGTTAAGATGTGGAACACATAAGGAAAATAAATGACTGAAAATTGTGTAGTTTCTGTTGATTCTGTTACTACCCTCTACTGCATTATAAAAGGAAAACATGAGCAGACTCATCTTAGAAGGTATGAAACAGAATACACATTTCAAGGGACGCATATAAGGCAGGTAACAATGTGATATATTAAAGTACATTTGTTCATGCTGTGCTACTTACTCCCTCCTTTCCGTCAGATATCAACAGAACAATACTGTATTTCAATGTAAGGAGATGATAGATATGTGCATGGGTAGACAGACAGATGGACAGAGAGACAGATAACGCTGTGGCAAGGTGGAATGTACACATCTTTCTTCATCTGGAACACACAACCCCAGGATCATAAACTCTGTTTCAGTAATGCATTAAAAAAGCAGAGTTTAAAATAAAAGGTAAATTATTTGGAAAAGAAGGAAGAGAGACAGCTAGCCTAGGAGAGCAGGGAGCATCAGAAGTGAATACCCATGTGCATTTGTCCTAGCTCCTTTTTACATAGGACTAGTAATTTCTCCTATTCTCCATGTGGGCACCTGGAAATTGTTACCATCTGTTTGGTTCTCTGGCTGTCTTTGATCTTCCTACCAGCACCTCTATCTATATTCTTCCTGGCTATTTGATTTCTTCCTGTCCCTTTCTGATGGATAAGTGTGGAGGGAGAGGAACATTACAGAAAAAGAACAGAGTTAATGATTAAGTAAAAGGGACTTCTGTGTTTTATATTAAATACGATGCCTTAGGCAGCTGCTCCTTATCTCTTGCATTTTATCAGAGATGGGTGAGGGGATTTGGTTACCTTGGCCTTTCATGTTCTTGGCAACATCTCAGTTTTACCCACAACTCTACCTGCTATGTTGTTATGTTGTATTACCTAGTGCCTTCCTAGGTGATTCTGGTTTTTCTCTCTCTTTTTTATTTTAGTCTTTCTACTTATTGGAGTTTAACTGCAAAGGCAAAAGTCTGTCTTTAATAAGATTTCTTATGAATTTCTTTAATCAAACTTAATGAGATCCTATTTTATTTTTTCTATAACCAAGTATCCCAATAAATATGATATGTAATACAATGATAAAAAGGGCTTAATGAATAAAAACTCTTAATTTTAAATAGTAGTCATTTAGGGGAAGAAGAAAGCTAATGCATTCAGAAGTCTGATGGTTAGTATTGATTTTCAAATGGACTGTATTGAGAGATGCCTACGAGATTAGTACAGCACATACCTGAGCGTGCCTAGGTAGGTCATGGGGGTCATAATCTGGGAGACTATACCTGGTGCCAGGCACCTTCTACTGTGGCTCTTCCCTTTCTCCCTATTTCTTGGCTGCCATGAAGTGGTGAACTTTTTCTGCATACCTTCCCCCATGATATTTTTTACTTGGAGTCAGGCAACTATGTACTGAAGCCATGAGCATACAATAAATCACTTCTCTTTTAACTTGCATATGTCAGGTATTTAGTCCCATTGACAAAAATTTGGTAAATACAGAAATTTTGCACCAGTAGTGTGGTCATTGTTGTCACTATGCCTAACCATGTGGTTGAGAAGCCTTTGGAACTACCTATAGGCTACAGGTCCTTCATGTTGCATTCTGGCAAAGAACTTGTCTGTATTTTGTTCGCACCCTGAATTTTATGTAATTCTGATCTTAAAGGTTGTGTAATAATTAATCTAGTGGAGAAAATTTTAAGAGAGCCCAACCTTCAAGCTGTTACATACTTATTGCTGGCTGTTTTTAGCCAAATGTATAGTGACAACAGGGAGCAAAAACAAGATCAGAAAAATCTAAAAACTACTTGAGGTTTGGCTAGGATAGTAACATGTGTGAATTTTCAGCAAAAGAAGGTATGACAGAAGAGACTAACTCCATTGAAAAAACCAGGTACTTTACACCAGGGTAATAAAAATGGTATCTTGAAGACATCTTGGGATTTGGCCATGAAGAAAAAAGAAGCAAGATATAACGTGTATAGGTACAAATTCCCTGTGATGAATGTTATCATTATGTATATCTGAAATACACTAATAAATATTTTGTTTCAAAACACATCTTAAAAAAGAAAGGTTTTTGCCAGACCACACTCACTACAGGTCCAAGGGTGTAAAGGTGTAAACTCATTTGAAAGACATACTTTCAGATGAGGATACTAGAATGCCCTGCACACTCAAGGACACTAAAGGAAATGTTTCCTTGAGGTCAGCCATCCAGGCACTCAGAGACTTCTGTAGCCATTGTAGGCCTGTCTAATGTGTGAGCAGGGGGCAAACTTAGCGTCATCCACAAGATACTGGTTTTTCAGGTAAGAAAAATACAAGAGTAGTGGAGGCATGGATATTTCCACTCAGATTTCAAAGGAAGGCTTGGTAGACCAGGCAATGCATGACAGGGTCAGATGTCTTGTAGAGAGCCCAAAAGAGTGTGATGGATGTAACTGCGAGAGTGAAGATTTAGCTGCAATGAAGAACAAAAGAAATTAGAACTGCCAGGAACATGGAGCATTGGTCATGATTGGCAGAAGTGATGCTGTGAAATAGAGAAAAGGTCCAGCTGAACTGTGCTCCAGGTTCACCCAGAGCCTTGATTGAAAAGGGCTGGAGACACCCAGCTCTACTCTGCTACCATATACAGGGGCACTAGGAGCCTGGACTGGTGGCAGAAAAAGAGCATTCTTCCCATGGGAATAGCAGGCACAAGCAAAAAGAAAACAGCAGCTGAGAGAGCTGTGTGGGCAGATCCCAGAGGGGAGACTTGGAAAAGAGACACAGGAAGACTGCTAATTAAGGAAAAGCCCCAGATCTCAACCCCAATAGTCAAGAAGTTGAAGACAAAGGGGTGAGCTGAGAGACACTAGTGAAAACCCAGAAGACTACAGAAGTTGGTGAGTTGGTGGGGTCACCACCTCCCAGGGGTGCCTGGACGTGCTGCAGGGGAGAGACGGCTCAAATTGGTAGTAGAACTGTGCAGATCTGCAAGCTAAATTCTAGCCTTGTAGCCAGAAACCAGCTTGAATCTTAGTGGACTTCCGTGGGTTTGCTGAGTTATCTGACTTGAATTTGAAGGCTGTTGCCTGCACTGCCTACCAGTGATATAAACATACACTTCGAAAGGGTAAAAACAAACATGAGACTATGGAAATATGTCATTAGAAATAATCCAAAAAGGGCTATCCAGTAAGAAATAAGGTGTTTAGAACAAAACTGCCCCAGCTAGCCAAGCACTAGACAATGAAACACAGCTCCAGCACCAGCGTGCAAGCAAAAACCAAGTGGGGACATGAATTTAATACTCTCTGTCTAGCTGGTTTTCCCTCCCCATTTACTAGGAGAGCATCAGAAGAGGTAACTTGAGGAAACTTTGTTTATCTGGCTCTTACAATAAATATACACAAATCTTTCTAAAACATACAATTTAAATAAGATCCAGAATCTCAGAACATAACATCCAAAAAATTCTGGATACAATCTTAAATCCCTCTTGTATCCAAGAATTGGGAGGATATCAGCCTGAATGAGAAAAACTGATCAACAGACAGCATGAAGATATTAGAAGTGTATGACAAGGGTTTTAAAGAAGTCATCATAACAATGTCTCCGTTAGCAAATGTAAACTTATCTGAAACAATGCAAAAAAGTCTCAGAAAAGGTACTGAAGGAATAAAGAAGAATCGAATGGAAGTTTCCTAACTGAAATATCTTAAAGATTGCCAGAGAAACAGAGCCAACACAGAAGAGAGACTCATTTTGAGGCATTGGCTCCATGATTATAGGAAGCCGAGAAGTTCAGAATCTGCAGGGTAGGCCCGCAGGCAGGAGACCGAGGAAGACAGGAGTTGAAGTCCAAGGCAGTATTATTTCTGCACAGAGGAAGTAAAAATATGGTCTACTGAGGCCTTCAAGTAACTGAAGAAGCCTGACTCACATTCTGGACGGTAATCTTTACTGAAACCCATCATTTTAAATGTTAATTTTATTTTTAATAATCCTTTGCAGCATTTTCTAGTATAATATTTAATCAAATATCTGATCACTATGGCTCAGGGAAGATGACATATAAATTAACCATCAAATAAAACGCATAATAACCAAAATAAAAACACTGAATGTATGGATTCCATAGGAGATGAAGAGGAAGCAGAAAACACACACTGAAACTGAATATAGAACAAAAGAAGTTATCCAATCTGAATAATGAAGAAAAATAAATTTAAAAAGAACAAAGCCTTATGGACGCTGACAAATGAATTATCTAGTATTAATGTCATGGTTATCCTAGATTATAGAGGAAAATTAAGGTAAAAATGTCTTGAAAGCAGGAAGAGAAAAGACTCATGCTATCAGTAGAAAAAAAATATGAAGGATAGATAATTTCTTACAAGAAACTACTTACCTCCAAAAGAAGCAGCATGTTTTCAAGTGCTAAAAGGACTGCCAAAAGTCTGATAAGTGGAAATCATGATTTTCAGATAATAATCAAAAATCTGAAAGAAGCAACAATGAAAAGTTGCTCTCAGAGGAGTGAGGGGAAGAGATATTTGGATTAACCTCTCTGGATCAGGGGAAAATGTGAAAATGCTTTTATTCAATGTGATTGTTTGCACATGCGTACCTCAGGAGAGGACTTGAATTGTCCAGAGGATATAATAGGCAGTTCAGTTGATGCTACGCAGCCTTTTCTTCTAGATACTCTTGTCATCATCCAATGGACTCATGAACCAAGTGCCCGTGGTGGCAAGGAAAATTTATTTACCTGAGCAGTACAGCATGCCACTAATCAAGGTCAACTTGGCTATACCAGTTCTAAGTGTCATATTTGCCAGCTACAGAGAACACTCTGAGTCTCCAGTAGAGCGTCATTCCCCAGGGATGAACAGCTAGCTATGTTTGAATAGGTTGCTTACAGTACATCAATTCCTGCATGTAAATGGCAACATTTTATTTTCAAGGGGCTATGTTTTTCCTAGAGTATTCTATGGATTTACTTTCTCTGAATGAAATATCTTTGTGAAAACTGTCATCTATGAATTCATAGCACACCTTATCCACTGTCATGATATTTTATATGGCATTTCTGCTGATCAACAAGGTAATTTCATAGAAAAAGGAAGTGTGACGATGGGCCTATACTCATGCGACTCACTGCTTTTATCATATTTTCCACTATAGTATAGTAATGAGCTTGGTAGAACAATCTCTAGATAGAGGACTTGATACTATCTAGTCAAATTTCCTAATAATTTACTTTGGTACCAACAATCTCCCTTCTAAGAATCCATCCCAGAGTAACAAGCCAAAAGTCAGAAAAATATTAAGTGCAAGAACATTCCTGGTGTAACAATTTCTAAGAGCAGAAAATTCAAAACAAGACAGATTACATCAGTAGTGAACAGTCTGAAGTATATCTGCATCAGAAAGTGTCATGTAGTTGTTAAAAGCAATAAATGATCAGAGTGGAGATGTAACTCAGGAGTAAAATATGTTCATAGCATGGAAAGAGCTCAGGTACAATCCCCAGTACTTAATAAAATAAGTCAATACAAAGCAAGAACAATTTCACTCTGTAAAAGGCTATGGAGTGATCTCTACAACACCTTGTTAACTGGAAAACAGGACTAAATGGGTGCCACACTTCTGCTCTACAGTCCAGTAGCCATTAGGCCACACATAATTACTGAAATTTAATGAAAAATATATCTGAATAATTGAGTCACTTCAGGGCAGAGGAGCAGAGGGGATGAAAACGGATGATAAGGACTGTCTGTAAACATGATCCCTATTTACTGGCTCTATACACTGCTAAAACTTTCAGGGATCATCTCTATAGTTGGTGGCTAAAACAAAAAACAATGATGAAGTCAACAGCGATGACAAACCTACTACCCACTAAAATATGTTCTCACTCAAAGAAACCAAGCTTCCTTGGAGAAAAGGATTATTCCAAAACTACCTTAGTATTTGTTACAAACGAGTCTAGACCAAATTATCAAACCAGAAAGCATGACAAAAAGATATAACCTCATTAATATGTAGGTTTTTATGTATCAGCCTCAAATAAACTTTTTAAAAATAAATTTTAAAGCATGTCAAAATAAAAAAGATACTGAAAGCAAACTGAAGAGGCCCCCACAGTCCAAATATAGAAAAAATAAAGTTTTAAGTAAAATAATTATTGTAATCAATTAAAATACATGAAATCTATAAATTCCTAGTGGCGTTCTTAAAAAAGATAAAATAGGGGGAAACTCACTGTTTAACTTTTGAGACCCTTAGAAAAATAACTCATTATTCTGAGAAGTGGAAATATTGCAAAATAATCATTCTATCCTATCCTTCCTGTACATTCCTCAGCTAAGAGTCAATGAAGAAGAGTTTCTTGGATAAAACCAAACAGCTAAAGGACAGTTACAGAATTAGAACGTCATATTTCATCATACTTTTTGCAAACTTTAATGAAATGCAGCTCTGGCAACAATCATCAAAAAATGCAGAAAGCATAATGTAAAACAAGCATGGGAAATGTTTTAATGGATGAGTCAGACTGACAACAATGGTACCCAGGAAGACTGATAGCCAGACACACAATGAGCCTCCTACTGCAAAAACATGTTTATTGGCAATAGAATTGCTTATCTACTGGAGCCCTAGGATAGCTACCACCACTTCCCTCCCCTCCTGCCATGTGTCTCTGTGTACTGATAATGCCCCTGCTTCTTCGCTTTTAAAGTAAACAAAATCCCTGACAAAGACTCCTGCTTTGTTCCAACAATTTGGACAGAATTCTACCAATTGCTTTCTGCCCAGTCTGGTTATTCTAGTTAATATGCTTTCTCTA
The DNA here is from genome assembly GCA_004026965.1 of Petromus typicus. Classification (NCBI taxonomy): domain Eukaryota; kingdom Metazoa; phylum Chordata; class Mammalia; order Rodentia; family Petromuridae; genus Petromus; species Petromus typicus. Next base: position 15,425 of record PVIR01011725.1, read on the forward strand.
GTAGCCATCTGAAGAGTGAGGGTGTTTTGCTTTCAGACACAGAGGCAGAGAAACAAAGTAGAAAGTGGTGCGGAGGCGTTTCATCAGTGTAGAACCAGCCTGTGCCCTCAGGTTGCCATAGCAACCTAAGTCATCAAGGCAACAGCTATGATTTTTTTTTTTCTCCTAATGAATTCAGTGACTGGGTGGAAAGAATAGGGGCTTTCCTTCAGGAATTGGATTCAGCCAAAGGTGTGACTGTCCTGTGTTGGGGACTGAGTCTCCCAGGGGAATGAGGAGATGAAGGAGCCCCATATCCAACTGGGTTTGTCCCCACTCTGCAACTCAGTGCCCAACTGTCTCAGGAAGCAGAGATATGAGACTTATGGCCCCACGAAGTGGAGGGTGTCCTATCCCAGGGTGTCGTAAAGTTACTTTCCATGAACACAGGCAATGCTCTTCACTCAAAGGATGGCTGGATCCTCCACGGTAAAACCTACATAACAGTCAGTGATTCCCATGCTGGTGTCAGGGAGCTACTGAAATCTGCACTTGGTTAGAGGTCTTCCAAGCAATTTGAGGTTTCATTATGCATTCTATTGTTGCCACTTTTCATTCTATCAAGTTGTCTTGTCCTGTTTTGGGCAGTCTCATCAAGCAGAGAGATATGAGACCCTCTTAGCTTCAAGAAATATAGTGTCCTACTGCAAAGATGTTCTGAGTGACTTTTTATCTAAAGGCAAGGGAGCAGCAAGACAGGTTATTGGGTGGTACAGAAAAGAGAAGAAGCATAAATGTGTGTATTTATGTGCCCACATGTGTATGTATGTATGTCCTGTTAAGTTCTTAGCACATTTCACAACCAAATCAAGGTTACTACTACTTTTGTCCAGCTTTCCTTGGCCAGCATACTTACCACAGTGACTGCTATGTGATTTGATACAGACTAAGTGTCTGGTTTCTGATTTTTGGTTGAATTATTGGTTGAATTATTTGGTTGAATTCAACCAATTATTTGGTTTAATTATTACAATAATTGTAAAGTGTTACTTTTCCACATGTGTGATTCCTTTCAGTATTATTAGTGGCATTTGTCAGAAGAATAGAATTTTCCTTTCTTCTTTTACTTTTTATTCATGTATTTATGTCAGTATGACAGAGCTGTCATTTGAGAAAAAAATACATCTTTGTCCCTTATTTATTAATGTATTTATTAAAATGTGAGTATAGCAGACATTCCCATTTGCTCAAAAGTCTACTCTCTAATAGTACAATTATGTGTTTTAATGCTCAGTTTTCCTCAGCATTGGTCAGTGGAAGCCCCTTCAATGTGGCCTTGGTGTCCCTTTGATATTTCCTTGTAATTCCTGAACCACATAACTGAGATCGGAACCTGAGCATCTCTCCATTTGTACAAAAGAAGTAATGATGTTAGCCTAAATGCATCGCTGAAGGCCTTGAAGAGAAGATGTCTGACAGTCATCTCAGTGTATGCCGTCCAGTAAGGGCTCAGCAAATGTGAGGTCCTCTTTCCAACTTTGCTCTTTCCCTGTCAATGTGATGCCCCTGACGTGGACATAACAGCACAACTTCACAAAGAATACTCGGAAATGCAACAGCAAGCAGGGATAAGTCTACATTTCCATCAAGTTTGAGTCTTGTTGACGCTGCCGTGCAGGCTGTGGAATGGAGCTGGGGAAGAGGAAAAACAGTATTGCGCAGCTTCCAGTTAACTGAATCTAGACTGGTAAGAGGGCAATATCCTGTCCTCTGTGTTTCACATGACCTCTCATCCATCTTCGTTTTTATGTCATATGCTTTCTGACATAGCCAGACTTAAAAGAAAGTAAAAATTTAGTTCATACTCATGAAAAGACTCGAGAAAAATTGCACAAATTTTACTGCATTCTCAATTCTGTGTGGTAATGAAATCTGGCAGCAGGTAATGGCCTACTGATACTATGCAACAAGGCATAAATCAGGGTAGGTTCAAAGTGTTTCCCAAGGCAATTCCCTTTCTGGACTCCACCACCACATAGTGTTTGGTTGATATGCCGAGTTTCCAAGTCCCAGGGTGAAATTTAGACTAAACTTGTTTGAAACAGAGGTCATACACTATGGCGTGTGCTCAAACATCTATGAACACTTTTTGCTATGCAGATTTAGACACAGATAGAGGGACATATCTGAAAAACATATACAATTATATCGACAGTGCCTACCATACACTAGATACTCATTACCTATCTATGAAATTACTTAGATGCAGATATAGGAACATGAAAGAAATGAAACTATGCGTATGTTTTTCAATATTTTTGTATACATGAATTTCTAAAGCGAACTGAGATCACATTACATTTAGCGTTTCATCATTTGCTTGAAGTAAATTTGGTTTCTGCTTTTATTGTTTTTTTAATTCAAATCTTTATTGATACATTATATATACACTTCATCATCTCATTCAACATTGAGAATTTGTACCAGTATATGACATGACTTGATTCTCATTTTTTCCCATTCCCCTACACACCATAAAGCTCCCCCACCCACTACAGACGTAAATTTTATTTCCTTTTTTAAAAAAATTACTATCACATTCTTTTTCCCCTCGCGTTTTTCTCTATGCGTTTTCAACTGTAGAAAAATAATCTTGAAGAAAATGAAAAAGTTGCCACCTGGTGGTCAGAGTTAGAATTGCGGGTATGAAAATCCCAGTTAGGGAATTTAGGAGAGTGAAGTAATGGGATGTAGAGAAAGAAGTAAAAACATTTCGTCATATAGACCACAGGTTTCTGAAATTGTCCACACACTGGAGATAATATTTTTATATTTATGCTTATATGGCTTTCCTCAGCTGTTGTTTGGAAATCTAATTCCATGTGAGCTAAAGAAAGCTACATAACTTAGTGTACAAGTAATGAGCATGAGTTTGAAGCATAGAAACACCCATACACAGATGTAGTGTCAAATAAACTATTTTGATTTGTTTCTTTTACTCAGAAGACAATAAACTGTGAATATGTTTCTTCAGCGTTGAATATATGATGACTTTCACAGTAGTCAGTTTACACATATAATTTTCAACAATTAATAGAATATTTTCTTAATTTAAAACATAAAAACGCAAATGTATGAAATGATGGTATCCTTTATATATCACCCACATATATTTCCTAATTATTTTGTAATTTTTTTTTGATACACGGTTTTGCTTTTGTAGTTCAGGCTGGCCCTGAGCTCAGCCTCAAACTCACATCACAGCAATCCTCCTGCCTCTGCCTCCCGAGTGCTGGTATTACAGGTGTGAGCCACCATGCCCGGCACTGGAATGTGGTACTGATTACTGCTGGGGTGAGTCTCCACTCCCAGTATTGTATGTGGTAACCGGGGATCGAACCCGGGTCCTTGCACTTGCAAGACAGGCGTCGGAACCACTGAGCTAAATCGCTGGCCCTCCCTAATTATTTTGAAACTTCTTTCATTTAGTATTTTCATGAAACAATACATGAAATTTTTCTAAATCAGTAAATCTATGTCTACGCAATCACTCTTACTTGTTTAAAAGATTTTCCTGTTTTATGGAACTTTAAATAATTTTTTCAAATCAGCAAGTAAAATTTTTTTTGTTTAACAAATACCAAACAATATAAAGTATATATCTAGAGGCCAAAATTGTGCTGTCTCTGCTTTGCTCTCACCTGCACATCCTAAAACAATTATTATCTCTGCTAATTTATTGATTTCCATTCACCAGATTTTTCTCTGTATGTAGTATACTATCTTATATATAATATTATGCATATCAATTTTCCTATTTTGATGCATATTTTTGCAGAAATTGGATCATTTTGTGCACTATGTTTTCAAATTTGCCTATTTCACATAATATAACTCACTTTTAGTTAATACAGTTGGTTTGGAATGTTTCCCAGTATTTAATAGGGACCATATTGCTTTTCATGTGCATTATCTCTTTCTGTCATCAACCTTTACTTATTGTTTAAAAATCATTTTATCCATCAAGGATAAAACACTATACACAAATAGAGGAGGCCATTTTCCCACTCTTCACATGTTTTGATTTTTAATTTTTGCTATGAACATGGTATTTTACACTATATAATTATTTTTAGCACTTACAAAAGAATCTAAGCACATTTTTAGAACTACAACTGAAACGTAAAAATTTAAAATATATGACCTTTCCACCGCTAGGAGAAAGAGGAAAACTTAAGCTTTTGTCTAATTTCAGACTCTGAGGCTTAGGGTTATAATTTCTAAGATTATTCTCCGGGTCAAGTTACCTAACATCCAATTTCTGTTCTCTGATGCATATAACAGAGATGATCATTGCTTCTGGACAGAATGATTACCATGAAAATGAGGGAAAGCCTACTTTGTTGTTAAGAACTTTTAGTCCCTAACGTGCCAATTTAAAAAGGCCTTATAATTTGAGCAGACATTTCTCCAAAAGAGACAAAAATGCCCAATATGTATAAAGAAAAATGCCTAATGTCACTGATTACCAGGGAAATACAAAGTAAATTGCTGATACCATTGGTCGCCAGGGAAATGAACAATGGGATATCATCTCACGCTGCTAAAAATTACTGTTATCAAAAACTCTAAAGATATCAGGTGCTGGTGGTGATGGAGGGGAAAGAGAACTCTTATGTACTGTCTATGGGGATGGAAATTAATACCACCATTACAAAAAATCATGTATAGGTTCATCAAAAATTAAAGAACTACCATATAATCCAGCAAGTCCACTCTCAGATATATATCCAAAAGAAGTAAAAGAAGAATGTCAAAGGCACAGTTGTATTATTATATTTATTACATTATTCATAATAGAAAGAAATAGAAATAACCCATGCATCCATACACTGATGAATAGATAAACAAAATGTGACATACAACATTGAACACTACTGCACCATAAAAATAAAAGAGTCTTATCATTTGCACCATGGATACGATTGGAGATTGTCGAGTAATATAAGACAAGAACAGAAAAAAATATATAGCATGATCTTACTCGTATGTTGAATATTTCAAAAATTATTTTGAAGCAAGCATGGTGGGATTAACCTACAGTCCTACCATTCCAGAAGGCTGAAGCGGGAGTATTTCTAGTGTAAACCCAGGCTGCACAATTTAGCCACTTAATGGAGAACTATCTTTAAAAAAAGTAGAAAGGGGGGCTATATGTGTGTGTGTGTGTGTGTGTGTGTGTGTGTGTGTGTGTGTGTTTGTGTGTGTGTGTTGTTTTTTCCTTCTCCATTCATTCACTGACTAATACTTTGGTTGATTCTATATCTCACCTGTTGTTAATATTGATACACTGAGCATTAGATTGCAAGTATCTGTCTGATTATTCTAATTTCATTTTCTTTGGACATATACACAATGTCAGGATAGCTAGATCATATGGTAATTTTATTTTTATTTTTCTGAGAAACATTGATGTTGATATTCATAATAGGTATACTAAGTTACATAAACTGCCAAGAGTATACAAGAATTTCCTTTTCTTTACATTATTGTCATTATTTGGTGTTTTTTAAAATTTTTTGATAATGGCTGTTCTGAATAGAGTGAGATGATATTCGATTGTGGCTTTAATTACATTTATTTGGTCTTGACTGTTTTTTCTTATATACCTAAGAGGTTGACAAGTTTTCCATACACCTGTCAGCTATTTACATGTCTTCTTTTGTGAAATTCTTACTCTATCATCTGCTATTTGTGTTAGGATTTTTAGGTTTTCTGATGTAAAACTTTTGAGATACTTACATAGTATGAATTTTAATCATTTGTCCAGTTGTAGTTTGAAAATAATTTCCCTCATTTTTTGGATATTTTTCTTTGCTCTGTTGTTTTCATTACTTTGAAGATGCTTTATAGTTTAATATGCTGTAGTCTCAACTTTATTTTGCCTGTGCTTTTAGAATCTTATTGCAAAAAATCATTGCTTATGATGTACATGGTGCTATAGTGCTTGTGATTAAATCCAGGAACTTCTGTATTTTAGACAAGCATTCCACTACTGAACTACATACATATCCTGCCTTTACAATATGGATTTTATATCAAATAAATATATAGTTATTAATTAAAGAATGGGCAATTGTGTGCAAAAGGAACTCCAATAATAGCTGGGATTTTTCCAGGTATTGGAGACAGTACTTAGAGAAATCATTTGAGGTGGCTGGATAATGTATAACCAGAGCAGCTCACACTGCTGACTATGGCTGGGCATCCAATCTTCCTATAAGTATTTTAAAATATTTCACAATGCAGGAATAGCCATTCGACAAGATCACCTAACATTCCCCTTGTTCAACCTATCATTGAACTCACAGGATTCTCAAAGACTCACCAGTCTTCCAATTGTGTCAAAATGGAATTAGATCTGCTCATGTGAATGATGTTGATCTGCTTTCATGAGACAAGAAAAAACTCAAGAACTTACAGAATTTTCTGCTTCTAAAACTTTGATCAAAGGGCATATCAGGGAGACCTCTCCTTCCTCCTGGAAAGAAACTGGCTGTTCCTGGGTAAGCAGAACCAAGAGTATAATTTTTGAGTTGATATACATATTTACCACAATTCAATCAAAATACAAACAGCATTTCTCATAGAATTAGAGAAAAATCTTAAAATTCATGTAAAACTAGAGGATACCCAGAATGCAAAAACAATCCTGAACAATAAGAGCAAAACAAGAGGCATCACAATCTCAGACTTCGAGTTATATAACAAAGCAGTGATGGTTAAAAAAAAAAAAGGGATGGTATTGGCATAGAGACAGAGATGAAGATCGATCAATAGAATAAGACAGAGAATACAAAAGCAGTCCCAGGCATGTGCAGCTATCTGGTCTTTGACAAGGGATCCCTAATCATACACAGGAAGAAAGATAGCCTCATTAACAAAAGGTTCTGAGAAAGTTGGCTATCTAAATGGAAAAGATTGAATCCAGACCTATATATCTCATGATGTAGTGAGCTTAAATAAAAATTATTCAAAAATCTACATATTAAAACAGAATCATCTAGTTGGGTGGAAGATAAAATAAATGAAACTGTTCAAAACAGGCACAGGCAAAGTCTTTCCGAACACAAGTCTAATAGCCCAAAAAATAGCACCAAGAACCAACAAATGGATTCATATGAAATTAAAAGACTTCTATACAGCAAAGGAAGCAATCAAGACAGTAATGAAATAACCCAGAGAATAAACAGACAAAAACAAAGAGGATTTTTTAAAAAAATTAGCTCTCCCAAAGTATGACTTAATCAAATTTTCAGACAACTGAAATTAATAAACACATCTCAAATGAAGGACAAATAACAAATAAATACATGAAAAATGTTCATCATTTCTATTCATTAGAAAAATGCAAAAAACACTGAGAGAACATTATTTTGCAGAAAGAATGACTATCATTAAATCAAATACCAAACATTGAGAGGGTTGTGGAAAAAAATGAACTCTTACACATTGTTGGTGGAAATGAAAACTAGTTGGTGCTGTGAAAAGCACTATGGAGATTCCTTGAGAGACTAAAAGTAGAAATCTCATTTGACCCAGCTCCTTCTTGTCCAGTTGTCCTTCCAAAAGATTTAGAGTCATCATATTATAGTGATATATGTATACCCACGCTAATAGTAGTACAACACTAACAATAGCCAAGTCTTGGAAGTGGCCTGTATGTCAATCAACAGATAAATAGGTGTAGAAAATGTGATATTTGTAGACATGGAGTACTACTCTGTTGTGAAGAAACATAAACTCGAATAATTTAAAGGAAAATGGATGCATTTTGAGACCATAATGTTAAGTGAAATATATCAAGCATGTAAGCTTAAATGTCACATGAAAATGAATTATAGTATATAAAGTAGATAATTTGAAATAGAAAATATTTAAAAGGAAATGGGATGTAGGAGTAAGTAAAGAGCGGAAAACTAATGTGATGGTAATAAAAAAAAGAAAAAGCCTATGTATATAGGGGGTGGGGAGTTGTGGGGTGGGTTAGGGGTAGGGGAAAATGCAAATCAAGTCGTGTCATATCATATACAGGTACAAATTCTCAATGCTGAAAGTGACTATGATGTGTGTATATAATGTACCAATAAAGATTTGAATAAAAATTCAAAAAATAAATAAATGAAGAGAAAAATTTAAAAATATGTAATGGCAAACAGATAATTTCAGAAAAGGAAAGGGACTGTGAGATGAAAGGATATGAATTAAGAATTACGATGTGTTATGTGCATGTACCAACTGCCCGTGAGGAATGTAATCACTATGCCCTCTAAATATGCACTAATAAAATAAAAAATCATGATAAAAAGTAGATATTTATTCTCTCAGTAGGACAAACAAAGAGAGATGGTTTTCAGAATGCTGCTTTAGCTGTGAGGCTTAACCATTCCCCATTGTTGCATCTTAACTTTTCAAGGGCCAACATTTAAAATCCCACGCCATGCCATGGGCTCTGGACAGGTTTTCTCACTTACTCTTGAAAACTATTCTGTAAGTGATGTGCCCTCAGATGACCAAGCTCAGGCTCATAGAGCCTAACTTGCCTCTCCCAGTAAGTAGAAAGACTGTAAAGATGGTCTACCTATCCCTCACCCTCTCTAGAGAACAGCAAGCAACTTGCCTTGGATTCCAGAGCCTGAGAACAATGGCTTTGGTTAGATTGTACTTGCTTGCTGTCATAGCTTCACAGGCTTTAACGCAACAAGCTCAGTCAGTGATAAAAGTTGAAAGAAAAGAAATCTCATTTTCTGTACCCAAAGACCTGAATGCAGGGCTGCATGAGGAGGCAGGTCACTAAAGTAGTAAGTGAAGTTGGGCTGAAACTCTAGTGTTAGCCTTGAGATAGATGAGCTACAGAAGAGGAAAATGATATGCACTGAAATATCTTAAGCCAATACATGTTACTTTTTATGCTTTTTAGTAAGAATAACTATTCAAATTACCAATTATCATCACCATTGTTCCGTTCAGAGTACTGATTTTACAGTTTATCTAAATCAAGGAGAAGATGTTGCTGTCTCTTGATGGGCAGTTATTCCTGGAATTATTGTAAAATATTGCAAACTTTATTCCTACTGGTATAATGATCTAATATTCCTAAGGGCTGTATTAAATATTCCCTGGGATGCTTTTAACTTCTTTTTAAATTATGGCATTAACATTTTAAATCAAAACAATACTAGAATTTGAAAACACATTCCAACATAATAAAAACAGAATTGTGAAAAAATCAGAAAACTAAATTTACCAAACTCAATTTAAATAATATGTTAGTACCCACAGTTTATAAAGTACACTTACAAACAGGCAAGAAGCAATTACAATAGGCAGGTCCTATAAAAATATATGAACAATAAACATTAAAATACATCAAAAATCACAAGAACTAAGAAGATACACAGATAAATCCTGAAAATATTAAATGCAAAAGAATAATTATAATGGAAGATGATTGTTGTGATTTTGCATTTTAAAACACAAAGTGGGGCCGGGGATTTAGCTCAGTGGTTCCGGCGCCTGTCTTGCAAGCTCAAGGGCCCAGGTTCAATCCCCAGTTAACCATATACAATACTGGACATGGAGACTCACACCCAGCAGCAATTTGTACCACATATCACAGTGCCGGGCATGGTGGCTCATGCCTGTAATTCCAGCACTTGGGAGGCAGAGGCAGGAGGATTGCTGTGATGTGAATTTGAGGCTGAGCTCAGGGCCAGCCTGAACTACAAAGTGAGACCCTGTCTCAAAAAGAAAGAGAGAGAGAGAGAGAGAAAGAGAGAGAGAGAGAGAGAGAGAGAGAGAGAGAGAGAGAGAGAAATGGTTGTATCTTTTTCACTAGTATGTATAGACCATAGTTTCAATTATAAGGAAAGTCATGTGTAGTTTTAATTTGATGATTTAATAGGTTCAACAACCTCACTGCAAATATCACTGAAATTTAAATTTAAAAATACAGTACAACATCTACATAATTCTTCATAGCCATTAAAATTACTACAGACTCTGGAAGATTGAAGCAAGAAGCTTGCAAGATTAAGTCATCCTAAGAAATTTAGATACACCTTGCCTCAAAATTAAAAATAGAAAGGGGTTAGGGGATATAGCTCAATGCAATGACTCCTGGGTTCATTTCCCAAACAAACAAATAAAAAAACCCACAGTGGGTGTGCATGTAAGTGTATATATCAGGAGACTCCATCACTTGCAGGGGCATTTCTGGAGAGTTCACACTATCATATGGCAATAGATTTCAGGGAGCAGTAATTGAGCCAGTGAGAAGTGAAGATTGACTTTAATTACTATTTTTGTAAAAATTTAAACACTGAGAATATTCATGAGCAGGTTAAAAATAATTTGAAAATGTACTCTACACTTTAGAAAAGAATTTTATTGGATTTTATGGAGAATCAAAGTAGACAAACTAATTTATTTGATAATGAATCTATGTGTTTGTCTGAGGGTGTGTGTGTGTGTGTGTGTGTGTGTGTGTGTGTGTCTTAGAGTTCATTATAAACTTATAAACAGTGTTATTTTCACATTAGACAGGGCCTGTACTTCCAAATTTAGGTTGTATAGCCCGGAAAATGGTGCACATAGAGTGATTTTTGCCAGTGAATGATAACTTCCAGACAACTTTAACTGGTACCATTTAATCAGTTCCTATTTACCTCCTACAATTCCAGCCCTTCCTGAGACCCCTAGTCTGAGAGTCTCAGAACTACAACTCTGGCTTTTGCCACAGACATTTTTACATTTTTGTTTTTGACTTTAATGAAAAGGACTATTTTTTGCAAAGGGTAACAAATGTCTTGAAACAATTTCTTTGCTAACCTCAATTCTGTCTTGGTAATTTATATGTATGTTAGAGCAGTTCAATTTGCTGTTGACTCTAAAACTATAAAATACTCATTTATTTACCTCTTCCCTAACCATTGTAGGCTGAAGTTTCACCATTTAAGACTTTGAAGAGCTGCTTAAACTCTGCTCCAACTCTCCCACCCTCTCACAGACTCCTCTGTTGCTCACAGACTTACTGCCCTATGCCTGGTAGTGACTGTCAAAGTGTGCTAAAGCTATCTTGCTATCTCATCAAATGGATTCCATAGGCCTACAGCATGTTTGTGGTCTTTGTTATATACAGATTTTATTCTGAATATCCCTTAGAAGCCCATGTGTCCTATAAAAGAACCACATCTTCTTTATCCAGTCTCCACCTGATGGAGATTCAGATTGTTTCCAAGATTTATCTATCACAAACTGAGCTGCTATAAACATGGGTGCACATACATTGCTGTCATATGAATCTTTCAGTTCTTTTGTGTATATACCTAGCAGAGGAATGGCTGGGTCAAATAGGACCTCCAATCCTAGTTTTTTAAAGAATCTCCACACTGATTTCCACAGGGGTTGTATGAGTCTACACTCTCACCAGCAGTGGAGAATGGAGTATTACTTTGCCATAAAAATGATAAGAGTGAGTCATTTATACTTAAATGGATGTACCTTCAGGATATCTTCACAATTGAAATAAATAGGTCATAGATGTGTAAATATTGTATCTTTTCTCGGGTATGAGAAAATGGAGATGAAATGAAGATGAAAATGAAATGAAATGAGTTCTAATATATTAGTAGATATTGTGAAACAGAAAATATTTGAAAGGAAATAGGGTGGAGGGGCAAATAAAGAGGGCAAAATAATGTGATAGTAATAAAAAAGAAAATAAAGCTTATGTATATCGGGGTGGGAATTGTAGGGTAGGGAAATAGGAAAAAGTGAATCAAATCGTGTAATATACTGGTACAAATTCTCAATGTTGAATACGATGATGATGTGTATGTATAATGTACCAATAGATTTGAATTTTTTTTAAAAAGTCCATGTATTAAAGGATCAGTCCACATGATGGCGCTTTTGGGAGATGTTGACAGGTGGGAATCTTTATTGAAAGCTCTTAGTCATTCAGGGTGCATTCCTGAAAGGAACTGTAGGATCTAAGCTCTTCTTTCTTTTTTTCCTGGCCACAAGTTAAGTAGTTTGGCATTGCCGTGCACTCACTACATGATGAAGAGTCTTGCCATAGTTCCGAAGCAATGAAATAAGCCAAACATGAACTAGAATCTCCAAAAGTATTAGCCAAAGGAAATCTTTTCTTTTTATAAGTTGATTATCTCAGGTATTTTCTTAAAGTGACATATAGCTCACTGAAAGTCTTCTTTAAAACCTATCAACTTTTTCAAAAGAATCATTGTGTACTTAGGTTTATACACTGAATTTTAAAGATTTTTTTTAATTCCTTTCATGTAGGTTATAGTTTGAAAATGTTGATATACCGGTGACACCTTGAGATAGAATTCTGAACTACAGCTTGAGCCAAAAGATAACAGGGCAAGAAGTCTGAGTGGAAAAAAAGGGAAATTTTTCCAGTGTACAGGGATATCAAGGACCTCTCTATTCGGGAACTTCTATCACTGAGTTGAAGATAAAGTTCTATGTGAGTAAAAGGAAATGATCATTTTTATTTTTCTTATAAATCTACAGATAAAAACCTATTTAAACAAATCTGAATTTGTGTTATTCCTAACCTTGATAATATTTGGTTACCATTTTTTGACTCACTTTCCATGTAAATTCATTTCTATGACAACATTTTCAATTTTTTTTTGGTGGAAGTAGTTTTTAAAGAGGTTATTCCGGATCAGACTGGCCTGGAACTCATGTAGTCCAGGCTGGATTCAAACTCACACCAGTCCTCTTGCCTCAGCTTCCCAAATGCTGGGCTTACAGACATGCACCACTATGAGACCAGTTTTCATTTTCTTTATAATGAAATTTTGTACTTTGCTTTTATATGAGGGTAATGTTTTACTATGTAGATACCTCAAAATCTGTTCCATCAAAATTTTAGAAATGAAAATTTAATTCCAATGTATTTTCTATTATAAACAGTGGTATGCTTTGGAAGCATCCCTGTGTAACAAAATCCTGGAAATTTTCTTTCAAAATCATAAAATCTGTATTGTGTATTAATATAGTCAAGATAGTATTGTAAATTCATATTCCTGACAACACAACATGACAGTGCATGTTTTTCATACACTGAAGATGTAAATCACTGCTAATGTGATTGACACGTTTTCATTATAACTCATTTCCAATACTTGCCTAAAATTCCACCCTTTGGATATGATGGTCAGTTTTCCAACGTGATTAGCATCACTTATGAATATTTACGTTGCTGAAGGGCACACACAGTTCAATTCATGAACCTACTTTTACTGGTGAGCTGAACGCGTCCTCTACCCCAGAACTCTGTTGTGGGAGAGGTTGACAAATGTGAGAATAGACCCTTGCTGTTTTTGAATATGTGTGGGTGTGGGTGTGGGTGTGAATGTGTGTGCATGTGTGCACTGACGGTGACATTTTCGTGTTTATTTCTGTTTCTAATAGCTTTTTCCCTAGTCTGCTAAGTTGCTGTGCTCAGTAGTAGCAAGGGTCAGATGTTTTCTTGGTCAAACCTCTGGATGGGGCAGAGTGTGCTACTCTGATTAGTCCCTTCCTTTTGTATCTCTTGTGTTCTTTTTCTTTTTTGAACTACAGGTCATGAAACAATTGTTAGTCAAAATAAAACACTGGCAGAAAAAAAGAAAGAAAAACAAAAGTAAAGAACTGACTAAAATCGAATAAATTAATGTTAGAATTCATCACTCAAATTAATCATGTTCTTTCAATACTTTGTTTGGCTATTTTTGTGTATTGTATATTTCTCCATGTTGCCTGTGCCAATTGAAAATATATTTTGTAGGGTGAGCCATGCCAAGTAAAAGCTTTAAAACCTCTGAAAATAACCTAGGAAGTCTAAGGGTTGTAGGTGGAGACTTTTTGAAATATTCCTGCTGACGCCCATTTTTAGCTACTTTGTTGACTAGATTGAAACTATCAGTCCAGGCTTGGCAACTTACTGAGTATAGCTCAGTATGAAAGCCCTGGGATTGATCCCTGTATTGAAAAAGAAGAAACAGAAAGAGGAGAAGTATGATGGAATTGGAAGAAAAGAAGAAGAAAAAGGAGGAAGCAGGCCTTGTAGCAGGCAACTATATCATGAGCACTGCACCGTCATTAATGCATTACTACTCTGTGGCTTGAATGTGGTTTGTCTTCTCAAGGATATGTGCTAGAAGTGTGGTCACCAGTGTGGCAGTGTTAAAAAGATTGTGAGACCACTAAGAAATGGAGTATGGTGAGTGATCCATACCTTGTTGTAAGCCTACCCTTGGAGGAGATAAAGTAGCTCTTCTGGGATTTTAATTAGTCTCCAGTCTTTTAGGCTGGCTCTCTTACCCTGCAATCTCACACACAGTTTCAACATTTCAGTGTCATCAGTCATAAAGACTTCACCACAGCCAAGCCAACGTCAGTGTTAGATCCTTGAACCTTCAAAGCTATGGACCAAATAAACTGATAAGTTACCCAGTCTCAGGCATTTTTTCATTTGGACTAATATATGCTATCCTATGGGAGTGAATCAAATCTCGTATAGTGGATTAGTTCATACGACAGCAGGTTGTTATGAAAAGAACAATCCTGTCTTCCCTCTGTCTCTTGTCCTCCTTCCTTACAATGTCATCTCTCCTCCATGCATGTCTGTCATTATGAGACCATCTACCATGAGACCATCACCAGACTCAAGCAGATGCTGGTGCCATGTTCTGGCAACTATGAGCTAACCCTGCTTTCTTCATTAAGTACCCATTTTCAGATATTTAACAACACAAACCAGAATAAGACACACAGTATCAGGTATTAGAAGTGATCAAAATGTACCATGAATATCTAAATTAAAATTTATAGTAAAGGGCACAATTTCATTAATCTCCTTCAAAAATATTCTCCTTGTTTCATACACACTTTTTCCATTTGTCTTGCCACTTTCTAAAGCAGTTCTGGAACTTCTCTTTTGTGAGTGTCTTTCTGAGGTGTGATTAAAAATATACATGAAAGCTATTGACTAGTGTCATCCAATGGAAAGGTGAGCTCATAAAAACACTACAGTGTGTCATTAATCACCCTACTCACCGTATCTGGTACCAGGTGATTTTTGTCTCTTCTTCAAAGTGAAAATGACTGTGAAGAGTAAATATTTTTAATCAGTTTAGGACACCCAGGCAGCTATGACAACACAACTAGTGCCATTTTCCTGCCCCTAGCCTCTTCCAGCCACTCAGCTATGTCAAGCACCTCAATAGATTTGGGTGGGGCAAGAAAGAACTGAGCCTCTCAGACTACGTTCACATTCTCTGTCACATCATTTCTCTTTATGGGGAGTTTACTTCTTTCTGTGGATCACTAAAAAAGCTAGAACTAATTTGGCATCATACAGGATGGCTGCCATTTCTATTTTTTGTACTTATATATTAACATATTAGTAAATACAAGGTTACTTTTTGGTGAATCAGGTTTAATTTGAAGTACGTATGTCTTCTAGAAGCTGAATGAGATTGGCTTTATATTAGTTTAAGGACTGGAATTAAATACGTACTTTTTCTACCAGCCGTACTTCATCGGCTTCTGAGCATTGACTTCAATTACAACATTTTTATAAAATCTCCTAGGGATTACTCCATAGTGTGAAATTGAGGATAGCCAAAGGGACACTGTTTCAGCATGCTTATCTTGTCATAAAAATGTCTGAAGCTTAGAAATTTATAAAGAATAGAAATGTACATCCACATGAGTATGAATGACTCAATCTTATTTTTTTTTAGGTTTTTTTTTTGTTTTTTTTTTTTTTTGAGACAGGGTCTCGCTTTGTGGATCAGGCTGGCCCTGAGCTCAGCCTCAAACTCACATCACAGCAATCCTCGTGCCTCTGCCTCCCAAGTGCTGGGATTACAGGCATGAGCCACCACGCTCAGCACTGTGGTATGTGGTACTGATTGCTGCTGGGCATGAGTCTAACTAACCATATAACAGTGCAGGGCATGGAAACTCATGGCTCACCAGAAATCAGAACCATATACCACAGTGCTGGGTGTGGGGGCTCACTCCTGTAATCCCAGCACTCAGGAGACAGAGGCAGGAGGATTGCCGTGAGTTTGAGGCTAGCCTGGGATACACAGTGAGTTCAAGGCCCACTTGAACTACAAAGCAAAACCCTATCTCAAATTTTTTTAAAAAAAAATGTACTTCTCACATTTCTGGAAACAAGGAAGTCTAAGACGAAGATGCCAACATTTGGTGTCTGATGAAGGCCTTCTTACTGCGTTCTCACATGGTGCAAAAGTACAAAGGCCAAAAGAGATCAATTAGTTCCATAGAGTCCTTTCATTAGGCATTAGTTCCATTCACTAAAGCTGAGCCTTAAGGCCTAATCACCTGCCTCTTACAGGCCTCACTTCTTTTGTACTATTGCATTAAATCAAGCATTATTTCAACATGTGATTTCTTGGGGACAAAAACATTCAAGCCACAAAAGATGGTGATCTTCATAGAAAATCTTGTATATCCTCATTTTACCCACATTGATGTGTGGTTAGTGATGTTCTATTTGACATAGGTTCAGTGTCTTTATGACTGAATCTCCATTTTTCAGAAGAAAAGTCTGTCTCCTCTTATTCCTATATTACCATCTTTAACCCTCCCCAGCTAGCAGCATATTCCATAACTCAATAATTTTCAGATTTTATAGGATAATATATAAATATAGTTTAACATAACAAAATTAACCATGTAAGTCAGGAAATTTTAGTGTATTTACAATATTGCGTAACAAACACCTCTGTCTAGTTCCAAAAATATTTTCATCACCCCACAAAGAAATGATTGAAAATTCACTCTGTATGATAAGTTAGGCATTTAGAAGTTCTTCAGGAGATAAGACCAGGAAGACAAAATAACAAATAAATTTCCCTGAAAAGGAAATTCCTTTGCAGCAAAACACCACTCAGAGACAGTGGCTACTATCCGGAAGGGGAAAAAACAATAAAACTATCAGTGAAGAAAGAAAATCAGAAAATAGTCTTACATGTCTGTGTAATGTCATTCAGTAGCACACTGTGGGGTCCGTGGGCCAGGGCCCTCTAAAGAGCAGTAATTTGGAATGTTTTTGTATCCTTTGATTATATTTTATTTTATTTTTTGAGGCAGGGTCTTGCTTTTGTAATTTAGGTTGGCCCTGAACTCACTAGGTAGATCAGGCAAGCCTTGAACTCACAGCAATCCTCCTGCCTCTGCCTCCTAAATTCTGGGATTACAGGCGTGAGCCACCATGCCCAGCTCCTTTGCTTATATTTTAATTGATATCTCTCTTTTTTTTTTTTTTTGCTATTGAGTTGTATGAGTTCTATACATGAATAATAACCTCTATCAGATATATAATTTTAAAAATAACTTCTCCAACTCTGTATTATGCTTTCAACAGTGAACTTCAATGCAAAAATATTGTATTATTTCATTTTATTAGTGTATACTATACAGTAAGTTTTATTATATCTTCATATATGTATATAACATATTTTGATAAAATACATTAGCTTTGATGAAATTCAATATATCTACTTTATTTTTATTTTTTGTGCTTTTGACATTAGTTTTAATAAACCATTGTCAAATTCAAAGTGATAAAGATCTGCCATTATTTTTTCTAAGAATCTTATAGTTTATTGTTTACATTTAGATCTTAAACCATCTTTAGTTTTTTTTTTAATATGGTTTTGAGAACCTAACCTTACTATTTTACATGTGAACAATTCATTGTTCCTGCATCACTTGTTGAAATGACCATTCTTGTCTTGGTTGAATAGTCTTTGCATTCTTATGGAAAATCAATTCACTATAGTTACAAGAATTTCATTCTAGAATCTTAGTTCTTTCCCACTGATATATACATGTCTACCTTTATTTAGCTATGACATTCTTTTCATTACTGCACATTTATAGTAAGCTTGGAAATTAGAAAGCATTTCTTCCAATTCTGTATTTTTTTTTTCAGATTATCTTGAACATTAAAGTCCCTTGCGATGTCAAATGACTTAAGTATAGCTTTTCAGGGCCGGGGAGTTAGCTCAGTGGTTCTAGTGCCTGTCTTGCAAGCGCAAGGACCCGGATTCAATCCCGAGTAACCACATACCATACTGGGTGTGGAGACTCACACCCAGCAGCAACCAGCACCACATACCACAGTGCTGGGCGTTGTGGCTCACGCCTGTAATCCCAGCATTCGGGAGGCAGAGGCAGGAAGATTGCTGCGATGTGAGTTTGAGGCTGAGCTTGAGGCCAGCTTGAACCACAAAGCGAGACCCTGTCTCAAAAAAAAAAAAAAAAAAAAAAAAGAATAGCTTTCAATTTCTCCAAAGTGATAGATGTGATCTCCATTGGGGTTGCATTGAACCAAGAGGTCACACTGGTAGTATTGTCCGCTTTAATTCATGAGTAATGGGTACTTTTATGTTTATTTAGTTTTTCTGGTACCAATGGTTGTTTCAGTGTTCAAAGCATCAATTTCTTTGACTAATTTTATTCCTAAATATTTTATTGCTTTCATGTTCTTGGAAATAAAGTTATTTTCATATATTCTTTCAGACTGTTGATTATGCCTGTAGTCTCAGCACTCTGGTGGGATGAGGCAGGAGGATTCTGAATTCAAGTTGAACTTGGACAATTTAGGGACTTAGCAAGACACCAACTGAAATTTTTAAGAAATCAAAAGGTTAGGAATATAGCTCAGGGCAAAGGCCTTGAGTTCAATTGCCAGTACCAAAAAAAAAAGGTGCCTCCCTTTATTTTGGTTTTCATCATAAGACAAAACATGAGAGCATGATTGCTTATTTAGTCCCTCTCCTCCCACTCCCCCAACTCCTAGAAGTTATGTGTTCGCTTTGTTCATTCTCATGCTGAATTAAAAATCAGACACATTGATTTTCTCTTTTGATCTTCAGTGACAAGTTTCATTTTTTCTCTCACATTGTGAGGTTTCATCTGCTCCAGTCACCCCTACACTTTTAATCTTCATTCCACAAACTAATTATGCTTGATTTTTAATGTTAATAAACTAATATTTCTATTTCTTTCTAAATCTGTTGTAATATAGCCCAAAACGCACAACTATCACAATTTACAGTTGATTCAATATATTAAATTACTTATTCAATTTATACAGTAATGTATGAGAGTAGTAAAGCAACACTTGGAAAATATTTATATAGCCTATTGACAAACACAAGCATTTTGAAACAGCCAACAAAAATGAAGTAAAATATCACCTTTTGTTTTGCTGAACTTGTGCACAGTTTTCCTCTGAATATATGTTTTGACAAGAACCTTTGATTTCCAGAAATTTTGTTTCAGAAGTCTAGATCAATCTAATAATACACTCTAGGGATTTTATCCGGCAATAATTTTGATGTGTTTTTTTGTCAACCCTTTTGAATTGAAATGTCAGTTTTCAATTCCTTTAATAAGATAGTGCTAAAATTCAGAGTAATTATGAATAATTTCCTGATAAGAAGGCTTACTTGTCCTTAATTTTTATTCTAAGAATGATAATGCTATTATTTCAACTTGAAATTATTTTCCAATTTATTATATAATGGTAACAGAATTTGCACCATCTAAAGGTAAATATCCCTAGTTTTTCTTCATTTTCATGCATCAAAGTGCATTATTTTTGTATTTTACCAATAGAGAACTGTTTATGTATTGTTTTATGGACACTGAGTTTTCTCCTAATGTTCACTTTTTAATAAGAAATAAAATTATATTCAAAGTATTTTATGCTGGATTATCACATGCTTATTTTTCTTGTTTTCTTCATAGTTTAAAAATATTTAGTTATCAATAGAAATAGCTTTTCATTTTAAAAATAGAGTTTATTGATAGATTTTAAGAATGTATTATATTCACATTCCTCGTTGGGAATTTGTACCTGTACATAATACATCTTGATTCTAATTTTTTCCCATTGCCCTTGACGGCTCTTCAACCCCTCCATCTCCATATACATAAGCTGTATTTTCATTTTTCCCTTTTTACCATAAAGTTTTTTCTTTCCCTTCTTTACTTGTCCCTGACCCCACCCAATTACCATTTCCCTTTGAACATTTTCTTCATATTTCACAATAGCTATCATACATTTTGGACCTCATTTACATTTTCAGTTTCTCACACTAGAGGAATGATAGTATTTACACATTTGTGTCTTATTTTTTTCATTTATGAGTATGGCCTCAATGTTCATACAGTGAACTATACATATCTCTAATTTATCATTCTTTCAGGCTGAATAGTACTTCATTTTATAAAATAAACCACATCTTCATCCAGTCTCTGGCTGGTGGGCATTTGGGCTGTTTCCAAGATTTAGCTATCACAAACTGAGTTGTTATAAATATGAGTATGTCAACCTGATAAAAGCTACATAACATGAATTGCCAGCATCACAGTAAACTGTCAAAAGCTGAAACCTTCCATGCTAAAATCAGGAAAAGGCAAGGTTGTTTGCTCTCACTACTCCTGTTCAATATAGTTCTGGAAACATTAGCCGCAGCAGTGAGACAAGCAAAAGAAATACAAGGGATAGACAGGAAAAGAAGAAGTTTAATTGTCACTATTTGCTGATGACATGATTCTCTGCATAGAAGATCCCAAAAGATCAGCCAAAAAACCCAGCTTTTTCTTAACAATCTTACAGATAATATCCCTAGAATTTGGGGTATTTGTGATGGTAGCTTATTAATTACCACAATTTCTTGTATTCTTATTCTTTAAAGTTGTTGATTTCTGTATTTTTCGATAAATTCATAAATTTTATCAATATTTTTGAATATGATATCATGAATTTCCACAGTGATAGTCCAGTAATTTAAAATTATTCCTTATTATATTATTTTTTCTCCCTAAGTAGTTTATATAGAGATGGAATTTAATGACTTTTCCCCCCTCCAATAGCTCTCATTTATTCACAAATTTGGAGTTTATTTTTCTAGATGCTAAGTATTATAACGTAAGCAATTTTAACTTGGTAAATACTTAAGGTTGTAATACACACATATCCAGACACTTGCACAGTGTAATGTTTTTTTAAATTTAAGTCTTTATTGGTGCATTATATATATACACATCACGATCATTCTCTACATTGAGAATTTATACCAGTATATGACACGACTTAATTTTTATTTTTCCCATTCCCGTACGCAACCTAAACCTCCCTCCCCCTATATACATAAGCTTTATTTCCTTTTTTTACCATCACATTTTTTCTTTCCCCTCATTACACCCAATTTCCCTTAGAATATTTTCTATTTTATAATATCTATCATAAATTCTAGAACTCATTTACATATTCAGATTCTCATACCAGAGAAAAGATGGTATTTGTATATCTGTGACTTATTTATTTCACTTATGAGTATGTCCCCAAGGTACATTTATCTGAGTATAAATGACTTAAACTTATCATTCTTTATGGCAGAGTAATACTCCATTTTATTAAAAAACCACATTTTCTTTATCCAGTCTAGAGTTGATGGACATTTGGGTTGTTTCTAAGATTTAGCTATCGCAAACTGAGCTGCTATAAACACAGGTGCACAAATGTCGCTGTGATAAGCATCTTGTAATTCTTCTGTGTATATCCCCAGTAGGAAATAAATGGGACCACTAATCTTATTTTTTTGAGGAATCTCCACCCTGATCTCCATAGTGGTTGTACCAGTCTACATTTCCACGAACGGTGGAGAAGGGTTTCTTTTTCTCTACAGCCTTGCCAACATTTGTTGCTGGCTAACTTCAAAATAGAAAGTAGTTCTATGAGGGAAATGCATAGCAGTGAATGCCTACACCAGGAAAACAGAGCAAGCTCAAATAAACAACCTAATGCTGAACCTCAACATACTAGAAAAAGAGGAGCAAGACAAATCTAAAGCTCATACTAGGCAGTAAATTATAAGGATCAGAACAGAAATTAATGCAATGGAGACTAAGAAAATGATACAAAAAGTCAACAAATTGAAGAGTTGGTTTTTTGAAAGGATAAACAAAATTGACAGACCCTTAGCCAACCTCATCAAAGGAAGGAAAAAGCTCAAATCCATATAATGTTTTCTTTGTGATAGAGAGAGATCTGTTTGGAGACTGAATTTTGTTTTTTCTCTATACCAAGTCAGTGAAAGATTTATTTCTTTTTTAAAGAATTGAAAGCAAAGGCTGATAAGCCAACTCCTTTGTTTTATAGAACCACCATGTTCCCCCAAGTCAGAATGATACTCTTCAAGCAGTACTGGCCCAGGACTCAGAGAATAGCAAATTCTGGACTTGGAAGACAAATAGTCCAAACATAGCCAATATCATACTTCTGATGTTATGACTTGGATGATGAAAACTAGAATCTTTCAAAGGCCTGAACCTGACATCTCTACAGTGTTGGTGCACTAAGGACATCTTTTTAAAGTGCTTTCTAGAGGAAGCCAAAGGAAGGTTCCAGGCTTCTTACTTTCTAATTGGCTCATGAGAGAAGAAAGAATCTTCAATGACATCTAGATGATGTGTTTTATTGACTTCCTGTTGGTGAGTGTTTTAGTCAGCTTTCCCATTGCTGGACCCAATATCTGATACCTACAACTTAAGAAAAGGTTTGATTGACTCACATTTTCGGTATATGATGGGTTTGTTCTGAGGCAGGAACATTAGAGTGTGAAGATATACAAAGCAAAGCTGCTTAGTTTCTGGTGGCTGGAAGTAAAACTGGTGTACTGTGCCAGAGAGGACCTGGCAAGGGACCATATAATAGTAGGTTACACTTCTATGATCTACCTAGACAAACCCAGTAACATCCTTGTAATAATCTACTAAGCATTTATTCATCCCGTGAATTTGACATGTCAGGATTAATGGTCACAATGCACTTCTTATCACCTTTACATGATATAAACATATTTCCTTAAAACATAATCTACAAATGAAAGCAATAGCAAGTTCATAATTTTTCTTAATATAATACAAGTAGCCAGGTACAATCAAAACCACAATAATCCCTTGCCCAAAGTCTCAACAGTTCCATATGTTTTTCTAAAATACAAGTTCAACTATCTTCTGAGATGCAAGGCAAACTCTTAGCTATGAGCCTCTAGAAAAATAAAAAATGTTACATAAAACCGAGGTACAATGGAAAATCATTCCAATTCCACAAGGGAGGAATAAGAAAATAAGAAAGAATTGAGCCAAAGTAAGACTAAAATGTAATGGGACAAACAATGAGAATTGTACTCTATATAGCTGCACTCTGGATACATGGAGAGATCTAAAGCACTTGGTCAGCCCCATTCATGTCACTTTGTAGTTGTAACCCATATTCTCCCTCTCTTGGGCTAGTTCCACTCACAACCTGCAGATTTTCCACATTCCTGGCATTCTGATTTCCTCATGGCTCCACTTCAACTTTGTCTTCATTCCCAATGTTCCCTCTAAAGCTACCTGGGCTTCCCTTGACTCTATAACTCTTGAATTAGTCATGCTGGACAAACCAGTATGACACAGATATACTAAGGTGTGCTATCAGTGGAGACGGTAGCCAGGTTCCTGTCAGCCATGGCAACAGAAGACTCTGGGGTGCCTGGATACTCAGCAGAGTGAAATGATTCTGGAGGAAACATTTCTTTCGGAGGTCCTTCTGGGAAGGTGCCCAGGGACACTTTTTAAATGAAATGTTTACGCTTTTCCATCTTTCAGCCTTCAATGAGTTGTGTCTTGCTGATTCTGGAAATATCCTCAAAGAATTATCTTGTCCTTGTACAAAGTACTTTCTTTCAAACTGTACTGATCTCTTCAGCAATACTTCTTTTGGTTTCATTGGAGTCAAAATTCAAGGTTTTCAAATTTTTCTGCATTTTTTCCCTCCAGTTCTCACTATAAATCTGGCTAGAAGTAGACAGCAGCATCTGTGTCATAGCCTGAATGATTGACTGCATTGAAATTCCCTCCACCAGACTAATTAGTTCACCTTTTAAATATTTCTTTCTCCTACAAAGCCTCAGGACAGGGGCAAAATGTAGATAAATTTTCTCTCAGAGTGTAACACACTTTGCCTCTGGTGCAGCTGCCATTGGAGTCTATTGCCGAATAAAATGGCCTGGTCTTGGCCTCTACTGTCAGTATCTCTACCTGCATTCTTGTCTTCTGACCTCTGATCAGAATCAGCCATCAGGGTCTGATTGTACCACCCTAGGGCTTCTCTACCCCTCATCTCCAAGCCTTTCCAGACTCTTCTAATAAAGCAGTTTCAAAGTCTTCTAAATCACATGACTAGGTACAGTAAAAATAAGGACTTCACTTTTCTGGTACCAGTTTTCTGTACTAGTCAGTTTTTCATACTAGTCAATACATATACATATATTGAGACAAGGTCTCACTTTGTTGTTGAGACTGGCCCTGAGCTCAGCCTTGTACTCACAGCAATCCTCCTTCCTCTGCCTCCCAAGTACTGGGATTACATGCATGAGGCACCATGCTAGCACTGCGGTATGTGGTTCTGATTGCTGGTGGGTGTGAGTCCAGCATCGTTGTACGTGGTTACTGGCATGGAACCCAGGTCTTTGCACTTGCAAGGCAGGCACTGGAACCACTGAGCTAAATTCCTGGCCCCTCTAAATATTTTTATATTACTAAATTGCACGCAATATTTGGGTCATACTTACCCTAAAAATTTTTAGCTTTAGAAATAAAAATTTAGCTGAGTATCATATGTTTTATTTGAGAATCTTAAAATGTAGATCTCCAACAGCTTCTAGAGGGCATGCTATCAGCAAGTTCAGATTAGTTGATAATACAATGACCTCTGTGATTTTTGGTGAGCCACAGTTGTTTTTTCTCTAACAAAATCTTCTTATCAGCCATAAGAAATGGGAGCTTCTTTCAGATGCATATCATACAATACTATTGCATTTGTTCATTCAGTATTTAATGACCCTCATATGGAGGGCTAGGATCTGCCAGTACACTTTATTCCTATGATCATGGTACCTATCTCTGCTGACCTCCAAGCATTGCATCATTCACAAATACTTTTTCCCCTACACACGTATATAACAAAGTAACACTATCTGAGAAATAGGCAGAGTGAATACAGTCGAAGTATGATATATTTAGATTTGGAAATGTCACAGTGAAAGCCATTAATTTATATAATTAATATGAATTAATAGTTATAATAAAATAAGGAATAAATGACCCATTCAGTTTATTACAGCCAGTATATGACCCTTACTTTCTAACCTTTGAAAGCAGTGAATTTAGATTCAGAAGTGAGTTAACATTCCCACTCTGACTCTCCCTAAGTTGCCTTGGAAAACAAACCTAACACTTCTGACATTTGTATCATAAGATTGTTGTTCAGATTTCATGGGAACATTTGTGCAGTGGATCCAATCCCTTAGGCTTCACTTTTCCCCTTCATTTGCCTCTTTTCTCAATCCTAATTTCCTTAAATAAGTACTTGAAAATTCTTATGTAAGGAATATGAGGGCTGCAGGAGAAATATGCAAACATGTATCAATTTCCCAGGGTTTTCATAACAAAAACCACAAAATGAGTAAATTATGCAAAGTCAAAACTCATAAAACACAACCTAAGAAACCATAGGGAAAGTAAGGAAAAAATCAGTTTGGGATTAAACTCAGAAATACACAACAAACCAATATCCCGGGCACATTACCAAGAGAAGGCTGTTCAGTAAGAAAACCCTTATATTAAAAGTGAAAGAGATGTTCATCTTTGATGTGTAAATTTCAACATAGAAACACAGGGTGCATGAAAAAAACAAGATACAATGACTCCTTGAAAAGTTTCTAACTCTGTACTAGGTGAATCTAAACATATCAAGGTATATGAAATCCCAGTAAAAGAATACACAAGATCAATTTTCAAAATTACTAATGAATTCAAAGGTTAATAAACTGCTGAATAAATTTTTAAAAGGTTATGTAAAATACAAGAAAGCCTCTCAATAAAGAGATACATTCTGAAAAAGAACAAAACAGAAACCTTAGAAATAAAAAGTTTAATAAGTCAAACCAAATCTCAGCAAAAAAATCTCTCCAGTACACTAGATCAAGCCGAAGATATTATTTCACAGCTTGGAGACAAGGTTGAAGAATTATCACATTCAGCTAATGATGAGGAAAAAATAGGAAATTATGATGAAAATATGCAAGAATTTTGGAACAGGATTAAAAGAAGAAAAGTATGAATTCCCATTATGTAAAAGGGCCCTGTAACACAGTCTAAAGATGTAGAAAATCTACTCAGTGAAACAACAGCAGAACATTCCCAAATCTTGAGCCAGTGATGGACATTCAAGTACAGGAAACATTTAGAATGTCAGACAGAAATGACTAGAGAAAAATCTCTCAAGAACATGTTACAGTTAAACTGCCAAAAGTACATAAAAAAGAATATTAAATGCTGCAAGAGAAATGTCAAGTCACTTACAATGGCAACTGCATCAGAATAATAGCAGATATCTCTGTAGAAATACAAAAGGACAAAAGGTCATGGAATGACATATTTCAAGCCCTGAAGTAAAATAAATGCCAGCCTACCTTACTAAATCCAACATAGCAACCAATCAGAATTTAAGGAGAAATAAAGTCCTTCCAAAATACATGTAAAGTAAAGGAATTCATGACCAGTAAGCCAACACTATGGAAGATAAAAGAATCCTACACACATAAGCAAAAATGTAAGCAAATAGGAATTATGAAAGAATCAAATATTTTTTAAAAAAGCAAGAACTGTACATGTCTTTCAATAATAACAGCAAACATAAATGAACTTAATTTTCCAGTTAAAAGACACAAACTGAAGGACTAGACTGAAAAACAAAAGACAAATATTCTCTGTCTATAAGATACACATGAGACTTCTGCACACTAAAAGTGAAAGAATGGAAAATAATAATCCTTGCAAATGAAATTCAAAATAAAGCAAGAGTAACCTTATTCATACCAATAAAAAAGATTTCAAGAAAAAAAATTAGTCAAAAGAGAAGGTCAGTAGATATTGGTAAAGGGGAAAGTACACATGAATATATAACCATCATAAATACATACATACCGAATGTCAGTGCACCCATTTTGATACAACAAACACTATTCCACATAAACAGCTGAATAAATCCCAATACAAAAATAGTGAAGAATTTCAATACTTCACTCTCACCAATAGATAAGTCAACCAGACCATAAAATATCTGAGTTAAACCACATTCAAATGGACATTCTATCCAAGAACTTAAAATACACACATTTTTGAAGATCATAGAACTTTCAAGTAAAAATGGAAACGAAGTATACAGTAATCTGTAAGACAAAACAAAGACATTTCTAATAGAGCAGGTTATAGCTATGAATGTCTATAACAAAAAATTTTAAAAACCTCAAACTAATAACCAAATCTTGCATCCCTAAGTTTTAGGAAAATAAGAAAAAGCCAAACTCAAATGCAATTGAAGAAAAAAAAAATCTGAACCAAATTAATGAATAGAAACTACAAGAATAATAAAAAGGTCAATGAAGCAAAGAGCTGGTTATTTGAAAGATATGATTGATAAACCCTTAGCCAAATTAATCAAAGAAATAGATGACTTAAATTGATAAATTAAATGAGATATTATCTTAGGGATTATCAGGGAATATTTTGAAAAACCACACTTTAATAAGATGGAAAATTTAGAAGAAATGTATAAATTTCTGGATAAAAATGACCTAACAAAACTGAACCAAGAATATATAAAATAGCTAAAGAGATCAATGACAATAAATAAGGTTGATGCCACATCAAAGTAGACAAAATACTATAACATCTCTCCCAACAAAGAAAAAAGGATAATAAGTATTTTTCCATGATTCATGGTTGAATTTTACCATACCCTTACACAAAAACTAACTCCTATCATCCTCACAATATTACTTCAAATATAAAGGGAATAATTGCTTCTAATATAATTCGACAACACCAATATCATTTCCATGTCAAAACTGGAAAAGAATACTTCATAAACATAAATGTAACTGCAAAAATCCTCAATGTAATTCTTGGTAACAGAATTCAGTAACACATTAAAAAGATTACACACTGTGACTGAGTTGGTTTTGTCCCAAGGAAACAAGAAAGGTCCAACATAGGTAAATCAGTAAGTATAATACCCCAGATACTCAGAATCAAGTATAAAAATCACATCATTTTCTCAATAAATACAGTAAAAGGCTTTGTCAAAACTCAACAACACTTCATAATAAAAGCTCTGAAGAAACTGAATATAGAATGATCTTATCTCAACATAATAAAGTCTATATATGACAAACCCACAGCCACCATCATTCTGAATTGGGTAAAACTGAAAATATTTCCTCTAAAATCAGGTCCAAGATAAGGATTGTCCATTCTCAATAGTTCTATTCAATATAGTACTGGAAATTGTATTCCTAGCAATTAGGCAAAACAAAGAAGTAAAGGGGAAACAAATGGGTAAGAAAGAAGTTGAATTATCCCCACTTGCAGATAATATAATCCTATATTTAGAAAGACTTAAAGACTTCTAGAACACTTTTAGATAACATAAATGTATTCAGCAAAATAACAGGATGCAAAATCAATATTAGGAAATCAATAGGTTTGCTGTTCACCGATAATGAACCTATTAAGAAAGATACCAGGGAAACAATTTATTCACAATAGATTCAAAAATTAAAATAAATTCTTTAGTCAACTTCATCGAGGAAGTAAATGATCTCTACAATAAAAATTACAAAGCATTGAAAAAAGATCACTATTTAAAAAATTGCTAGAGGGCCGAGGATTTAGTTCAGTGGTTCTGGTGCCTGCCTTGCAGGTACAAAGGCCTGAGTTCAATCCCTCGTAACCACATACAACAAAGCTGGGTGTGGAGACTCAAACCCACCAGCAACCAGAACTACATACCATTGCTGGGTGTGGTGGCTCACACCTGTAATCCCAGAATTTGAGAGGTAGAGACAGGAGGATTGTTATGAGTTCAAGGCTGAGCTCAGAGCCAGCCTGAACTACAAAAGTGATACCCTGTCTCAAAAAAAAAAAAAAAAATGCTAGAAGATGAAAAGACTTCTCATGTTCATGGAGTTGTACAGAAAATATTATTAAAATGATCGTATTATCATTTATTAAACTCAATGTAACCTCCATAAAAATACCAAGGATACTCTTGAAATAACTAGAAAAATAATTCTAAAATTTGTAAGAAAGGACAAAAGATCTAGAATATCTAAAGTAATCCCAAACTGAAAAATAACTCTGAAAGTATCACAATTTTAAAATATACTACATTCTCTTAATAACAAAACAGCATGGCATTGTTATAAAAACATGTAAAGAAGTAGATTAGGAGCAGGGGTTTTAGTTCAGTGGTTCCAGCAACTGCATTTCAAGTGCAAGGGCCCAGGTTTGATCCCCAGTAACCACATACAGCAGTGCCAGGCATGGTGACTCATGCCCACTAGTACCACATACCACAGTTAGAGGTTTGGTGGCTCATGGCTGTAATTCCAGCACTCAAGAGGATTGCTCTGAGTTCAAGGTTGAGCTCAGGGCCAGCCTGAACTACAAAAAGCGAAACTCTGTCTCAAAAAAACAGAAGTGGATTAGGATAGAGAATACGAAAGTAAACCCACACAGTTACAACTATATGGCTTTCAACAGACTGGGTACAACATATTGACAAAAAAAAATCTCTTTAGTAAGTAGTGCTGGGAAAAGCGGTAGTCACATACACATGATCAAAATTATCTCTTCACTCTAGTCTGTACAGAAATCAACTAAAAATGGATCAAATGCCTAAGTGTAAGAACTGAAACTTTGAAACACTTAAAGATGCAAGCACAAGAAATAATTTAGTAGGCCTCCACCAGCTTAGTAATAGCAAGATTCAACAAATAAAATTGTATCAAACTAAAGAGCTTCTGCATACCAAAGAAAAAAACACAATGAAGAAGCATCCTACATAACAGAAGAAAATCGTTGCTACCTCTTTTTCTAACAGAGGATTGATATCCAAAATACATAAAGAGCTGATAAAATTCAAATGAAAGAACAAATATTCCAATGAATAAGTGAACAAGTGCATGAAACAGATACTCTCAAAGAAAGAATAATGACCAGTAATTATATGAAAACATATTCAAAATTATTAGCCTCCTAGTAAATGCAAATCAAAAATACACTGGTATTCCATGAGACCCTAGCTGAATGACTATCATCAATAGTACAAAAAAATACGTTACTGAGAACATGGAAAATAGGAGCTCTTTTACACTGTTGGTGGGTATGAAAATTGACATGTAGCTTTCTCAAGGAACTAAAAATAGAGCTACGATATGATCTAGCTTCACTACTCCTTGTTTTAGCTGAGAAATTAAAGTCAGTATACTGTAAGATATAGGAATATGCATCTTTTACTAAGGTACAATTCACGATAGCCAAGTTATGGGATCTGCCCCAGTGCTCTTCAACTTATTTGTGCATAAGGACAGCCTGGTATATATACACACAAAGGAGTCTTATTCAGCCATAAAGAATGTACTAATATAGGGCCAGGGAGTTAGCTCAGTGGTTCTGGCGCCTGTCTTGCAAGCGCAAGGACCCAGGTTTGATCCCTGGTAACCACATACCATACTGGGCATGGAAACTCACTCAAGCAGCAATCAGTACCACACACCACAGTGAGGGGCTTGCTGGATCACGCCTGTAATCCCAGCAGTAAGGAGGCAGAGGCAGGAGGATTGCTGTGATGTGAGTTTGAGGCTGAGCTGAGGGCCAGCCTGAGCTACAAAGCAAGACCCTGTCTTAAAAAACCTTAAAAAATAAAATACATAATAATAATACCATCCCTGCCCTTGAAGACTTCTTAGTTTTATACAGGAGACTCATAGTACTTAATAAATAGCATAGTGGAAGTTTT